>CAUYQV010130625.1:0-18417 GCA_963574575.1 Galagoides demidoff
GAATATTCTGCAGCCTTAAAAAAAGATGGAGACTTTACCTCTTTCATGTTCACATGGATGGAGCTGGAACATATTCTTCTTAGCAAAGTATCTCAAGAATGGAAGAAAAAGTATCCAATGTACTCAGCCCTACTATGAAACTAATTTATAACTTTTATATGAAAGCTATACCCCAATTATAGGTCAAGAATAAGGGGAAAGGAAGGGGAGGGGAGGAGGTGGGATGGGTGGAGGGAGGGTAGTTGGTGGGACCACACCTACGGTGCATCTTACAAGGGTACATGTGAAACTTACTAAATGTAGAATATAAATGTCTTAACACAATAACTAAGAAAATAGCATGAAGGCTATGTTAACCAGTTTGATGAAAATATTTCAAGTTGTATATAAAACCAGCACATTATACCCCATTACTGCATTAATTTACACATTATTAATGTTATGATTTAATAAAAAAAAAAGCAACATTATTTTGACTCTTGATTGGACTGACAGAACAGTTTAGGTTGTGAAAAATTGACTGACTTCCATTTTCACTTTGTTTCAGGGTCATATTTGTACCCCCATGTTCATCCAGTGATAACAGAGCCCCAAACATTGTCTTGGCTCTCCAAAGGGTGCTGGCAAACTCTGACTATTCTTTACTTTTGTTCTTTTGGTGAACAACTTGAGAACCACTTTTGCACACACCTTTCTCATGCCAAGATTTTTAGTTAAGGTTTTGCTAACTGTTTCTCTATTGATGTTTACTTCTATGCTTCTCAATCAGCCGATGATTTTGATGAACAATTCAACAATTTTTTGCAATTTTTTTTTCAGTTCTGCTTGTTATTGGCCACTCTGACCTCTCTTTATCAATGTTTTCTCTCCCCTTAGAAAAATGTTTAATCCATTTGTACACTGTCATTTTCTTCATAGAATTGCCCCCATAAACTTGGACTAACATATCTCTGATATAACTTCCACTCTTGCAAAGTTTAATAAAATTTTTATGTTTATTCCTTGGTGTAATTCAAGCTCTATCATTCTTGTGATGGCATACAAAAACAGGCAACAACAGTAATGAATCCTATTCAGCAAGACACCCTCACACAGCTGAACATAGCTGTGAGACATTCATATACCAATGTTATGAAACCTTACTGAGTTGTTTGTACAGTGCTGCCAATGTAAGTGCATGGTGTCATGTTTGCAGATTTAATTGTCAGTCCTTGTATGTCATACTGCTTGAAGTTATTTGAGCAGGTATGAAGGGGAGAAGTGAACCAAAACACTTTGTCAGAAGCTAGTGAATTACTCAAAAGTAAGCAGTGTTCCTTTATAACTTTTGTGTAAGAAATTGAGCTGAGTATTAAGCATAAGACATTAGGTTATTCTTGACTATTAGTAGCAATATTTTAACAGCTAGCATGAACAATTTTCATATGTGTATTTCTCACAGGAAAATTCATGCATTCCATGTTCAATTTAATATAACATATACACATTTTCTTCTAGGAGGGGGTACATAAGATTTGGCATGACTCAGAGTCAAAACTTTCTGTTTAGCCCTCGCAATATTGAATATAGGGATAAGTACAGCATCCCTTGACTCTAAAAGACATACTACAATAAATTTTAGTAAGGGCAATCTGAATAAGAACTATTATGAGCTAACCTTATATGAAAATATTTAATTTCATCCTTATTCCTGAACAGCCAGTGAAATTGGGAATTATGTTTTCCAAGAAAATTTGGATACTACTATTCATCAGATAATTATGCAACTTCATCATATTTACTTTAGATGTGCTACTGAAAAAGAAGTGTTGCTTTATTGGCCAAAATACTGAATATTTTTGATTTGCAGGCCAATTAGCATTTACAAGCTATTTGGTCAACTCTTCCCATGCCTATGACCGACCAGCAGGCTTTTATATTCTTCACTTTTAAGTCTAGTCAAAGTTGACAAACATGAGGTAAAATATGTCATCTATTTACCAAATAAATGACTGTCAATGATATTAGTTGCATATATAACTTGGGCCTAGGTTACATATAATATGCATATGTGTACACATATCTGCATGTGTACCAACACAAAACAAAATTTAAAACAGAATATGACTGTATACCACATTTTTGTTTTGTAGCCTACTATTATGTTCTCAGTGTAATTGTTCTGGATGAAACTATGAAAGATGGCTATATTTCATTTAAATTATTAAACCAGTTTGGAAGAACTGAAGAACCAAGGCTCTATGAGTAAGTACATTTTAGCATTTTCTTCTTTCATAAATTCAATGTTTGCTTTCTTGAGTTTCCAGTTCCACAGGAGTACAAAGAGTTTAAATATTCATCCAGGGAGTTTTAACATGTTAAATATTAAAAGGACCTTATATTCTACACTCTAGTTCTTTTATTCTACAGAGCACAATACCAACTATGCAAGAGACTAAATCATCCGTTTATGTTATACAACTAGTGATTATAAAAGTTAGATGAAAAGAAGAAAAAACCTCTTTGTCCTAGTCTCTTTTCTGACTCTCCTTCCAGTGTTCTTCTAGCCAGATTGACTTCTGATTCTCTCTAGTTTTCAGGTAAAATCATGTTCTCAGGGATGTGAATTTTAAATGTCTAGTGACTTCTGTCAGTAGAGTATCACAGTTTTAGTGTTTTAGCCCTAAAGCTCCCAAATATAAGGGAACGTGTTTGGTTTTTTTTCTTCAACTTTCTATTTAACTTTTTATGTATGTACATATGGATATGTAGGTGTTTAAAAATATGAAACATATTTTTAAGTTTAATCATTTCAAAGAATGCTCTCGGCTTGAGCTTGTGGAGTGTATATTGATGTGTTTAATAAATCCTTAAACTAGAAAATTAATTTTATCTTAAACAAAAGAATGCTATAAAACTGAACAGTACTATAATATTGTAATTGTGTTTTTCAATCTGCTGTGGTAGGCTTCAAGGAAGCCATTACATACGGAACCTTTTTAGAAGGCTAACTTGTCAGGCAAAATTTTCAGAAGTTTGAGATAAACATATTTTAATATTAGATTCCATAAATTCAATTTTATTAAAGTTAATAAATACATTACAGATAATTTAATGATTGGATAGCACTGGTAGTGAAAGAATACCAATTTTCTTCTTCTTTTTCCCTTTTCTCCTTCTTCAGTCACCCAAAGAAGAAGAAAAAAACACTTTTAAACTAGAAAATCAATCAAAATTCTTCACTTTCATTGAGACTTGTATTAAAGAAATTTTAAGCCATTTTTACCTAGTTTTGAACATGGTCTGTTAAATAATGTTATTCTATAATAGTTCATTAAATTACTCAAAATTTATATATACATATATATACATATGTTCTATTATTTATTCTGATCAACAACATGCTTTGTTAGCTTTTGAATTAATTCACTTATTCAACACATGTTTTAGTACCAAATTTATTCAGGTATTTCACAAAATGATAGGGACCCAAACTGAAATAAATAGTGTTTTATTCTCAAGGAGATTTCAAAATACTGAATGAGTCTAATGACTAATTTCACTTCTTAGTAATATGTTTTTTACTGTATGGCCACTTATTGTATTTGGGGAACACAGAGGAAAAGCAAGGAAACTTTTGAAATGAGATATGGAGTCAGAGCATAAGAGGAATACTTTCAAAGCATGGAAATAGGAAAGTACTTACGTTCAGGAGTAGCACAAAAAGTCCAGGCGCCAAGCAGTTGTTCAGGTGTCTGTGAGTCTTGATTTAATTTATAACCATCATATTGTATGTGGAACACCTTAGAATAGTGATTCATTTTATTCAGATAACTGACTTGGCACATTGTTCATAGAGGAATATAAAATATGGGAATATATGGACATGTTGTGTGATTTGTCTGTATATGCCTTACTAATGTCTTTACTGTCACCTAGTACTACAGGCATGCTTTGCTTGTCAGTGGGGGTGTGCTCTGAGAATTCTCTCCTTAGGAGATTTCATCATTGGTGACCATTATAGACTATACTTACAAAAACCTAGATGGTAGCGCCTGATACACACTTAGGCTAGATGGGATAAGGGTTAGAGGATTTGTATTACAGATGGAAAATTGAGGGGGAAATTGAAAGAAGATTCAATATTGCAAAGGTAAAGTCAGTAGGAATTGGTGATACTTGGATGGGGAAGGTTGCAATGAAGCACGAATCCTAGCTGTGTGGCCCGGGCAATTGACAGTAGTAAGAAAATGTGTAAGTTTCCTTGCAGGTTATTTTGTTGTTATTATTGTTTGGGTTTTTAGTGGGGGGAGAATGTGGAGCAAGATAATTCATTTAGATGTAAACATCTTGAGCTTCAGGCATCCTTGAGATATTCAAATGGACATGGTGAAAAACAGGGGTGTGTTTCTGGAAGGAATTCAGCAGACAAGCGTCAGCCAGAGGCAGAGAGTTTGCGCCAGAGCAAACTTATTTTGTTGATAATTCAAACCATTGACGTAGATATGAGTTTGTGGGGTGAAATAATGTGCTCCTATCTGTCTGTGTTAAATGTGAAATATCCTTGAAAAATTTAGATAACCCCTTGGTAAGAAATAGAGATATGCCCAAGGGCATTATATTCTGTGAAAGAGGAGGTTATAATACTGCCAGGGTTGAGCAGAGATGGACCCTGAGGGGTATGACCATATCATTTGGGGGGTCTAGCTGCTTTGAGGAATCAAAAGAAGATGAATGCAGGGACAAATAGGAGCTGGCAGGCAGAGCTGTGTGCCCCCTGCTTGCACTTCAGCTGTTCTCTGTGTGATTGTCACCTTTGATTAAGTTGTTACTTAAATAGAGGACCTTATTTCAACAGGTTTTTAAAAAACTTTTTCCTTTCTCTTCTGTCCTTTCCTATCCTCTCTTCCTTTTTCTCCTCCTTCTCCTTTCCACTCCTTCCCCCATAGACTTAGCTAATGAGAGAACACACAGGAGGGTGGGTAGAGCTCTGTTTGGGGTCAGGCAAGCCCAGCTGACATGAATGCTCCTGGGACTCAGGCTTCTGGCATACAGAAAGGAGGAACTGAGCAGAGGTTCGAGGAGTGCTGATGTGTCTGCATTTATATCCTGACTTTGTAATGCAAACTCTGATGCCCGGTTTTCTCATCTGCAGGATGAGAATGTTTATAGTTTCTAACAAAAGAACTTACTCATTGAGATACTTAAATGAGGTTGAGTATGAAAAGCCTTATTACATTGATAGTGCTCAGAAAAT
The DNA here is from genome assembly GCA_963574575.1 of Galagoides demidoff. Classification (NCBI taxonomy): domain Eukaryota; kingdom Metazoa; phylum Chordata; class Mammalia; order Primates; family Galagidae; genus Galagoides; species Galagoides demidoff. The sequence goes on from CAUYQV010130625.1 coordinate 5,237, forward strand.
TATACTTATTAAATAATACCTTTTTTCTGCTGAATATAAGACTTTTATACATATTCTTTAAGTCAAAATATTTGATAAAGTGGCACAGAACAACCTTGTATATTCAAGGAACTATAATAGTTATTGATGGGTATAAAATTATGCCAAGTTACTGCTCTAATCTTAGATCAATGTGCAATCTAGTTACCTTCTCAGAAAGGCAAGATATCTCACTTTTTCTCCCAAAAAGCATTTTCAAAATATTTCTATGGAGAAATGAATTTATTATTATCAATTATTTTATTATGTTACAAATTATAGCTTAAGTTATTTTAATTAATTCTTTAACAAATATTTTGTTTGACCATTTCCCTAAGTTACTGTTCTTCATATCCTGCCTATTTAGGATTACAATGATATCAGAACTAAATTATTTTCCAAATTATTAATATGTTAAGTATTTGACATTTTCTGTTTAGGAAGAACCAACCATTTTATAAACTTCAAGAAGTCAAGATTCTTGCTCAATTTTTAAATGACGTTATAAATATTTCAAGAATTGGGTTGACATATTACCAGAGCTCAAAGTTGCAGTGTCCCACATGCAAATACAGGATCCAGAGTCTCATGTTAAAATCACTTACGTTTCCAGAAAGGTAAGAAAACTAAGTTTTAATTTCAATATATCATCTTTTAAAATTGAAAATAGGCATGTGTTAAGTAATGGCTTAAGAATTTATGTATTCAAATATATTTATTGTGTATTTCATACTATATTTTATATAAATATTAGATTATCAAAAGGTATAAAATTAATTTTATGGGGTTAAGATAAAATTTATTTTGATGTGATATTACTTAAGCAAAATATACACACAAAATCATTTTGTAAGGCACAACAAAGACAAAGTAAGTACAAAAGATCTCCGCCTTCAAGTTTGCCAGTAATTACTTATGTGTACGTATTTATTCACAAAGAAGTTGAGAGTCTTTTACACAAACCTTTACATAAGGACCAATGCCTAAAAACCCCAAAATGAAACACATGATCACAGAATACAAAGTCATCACGATTTCTAATGATCTTTGTTTTCTCCCAACTTCACTGGAAAAAGAAATAAAGCAAAAAACATCTTCATCAACTGACCCTAAGACCCAATAGATCATTAGAGATTTGGTCTGATGAATATACTTCCAGGAGGGAAGCTCTGGGCTATATATGGTAACAGCATGTGGAGAAGTTGACTCTTTACTCTTTATTTTTACATGGTTGGATAATTAAGTTCTCCAGTGTATCCCAGAAAAAGTGCTTTGAAAGGACTAGGCATTGGCATCTGGGCACAGGTGCATAGCTTCCCAAGAGGAGTTCTTCGAAGGTGACTGTTATGAGGATGAGTTGTGAACTGAATTGTCTGACCTTGTACATGTATACAGTTAAGTGTCTTGGTTTGTCAGTTATATCACAACTATCTCCAGTTCTATTAAAGTTTGCTACCATTCTAGCTGTTTGAGCACCATTTCCTTGAGGATAATAGTCTCTGGCAGTTTTCTTCCCAGCTTATTTAACATGCTGTTCTTGGTTCCACGTCCTCACAATCATAGAATTTTTCCACTAGCCTTGTGTTCATGGTACTTATATTCATGTTTGCCATAGAAAAATTCCTGTTCCATCCCTGTGAAATCATAAAGACCTGTTACAAATCTCTTTCCTGTGCTGGTCATCTGTCACTTTGTATATATGAATTGTTCCAACAGTGACCATTAGCTGATAAATGAAAACGAGTTTGTACATCACTAGAAACCTCTCTTCTTTGACTGCCAAGCTTCTTCCTTAGTTCTCTTTATGGTACTACAGTTATATATTTGACTTTCCAATTTCTTTCCTACAAATTTTGACCAGACTACATAAAAATTTGTGAAAAAGAAAAATAATACATGAGAAGAATGTGCATTGAGATGAGCTCTGTATAAACAGAGCAGAGTTGGAAAAATTTGTTGAAATGGAAGTCATCTTTTGGCCTGATAATGCTTAGTTATCCAAATTCAATAAAATGTCATTATAATGTCCAAAATATAGGGTAACTTTCTTGACCTTTTCCTTTGATCGAAATACTTACAGAAGTACCAAAATATGTGGACATTTTCATCAAGAACATTCGCAAAATCTTTCTCTACCAAAGTACATGGGGACAGGAAGAGGTCGTGCCTCGAAGGACTAGAGTTGTCAGATTCTAAATCTCCAAATGATCTCTGCATCTATTATTTTAAATATGTAAATACTTCACTAAATATAACAATCAAAATTACATTTGTATTCCTACAAAGCTGGACTCTGGAGAGGCCAGGGTTATTGCATCATCATATTTCCCTGGTCTGCCATATTAATACTTTTCTGTGCATAAAGATGGTGAATAGGAGCAGAGAAGTCAAGCTCTGTACACCCTTTTTCTGGAAATTAATTCTAAAAGAGTCATAGAGGAATAAAGTTTTCTCCCTACGGCATCATAAATGAAAAGAGAAACAAAGAATTTCCTCCTCCGTCCAGAAGCAGCACACAATGTAAATCTTGGCCAGATACCATAGAGTTAGCTAGAGTACTTGCCTATAAAACAATACACAAGCTCAAGATGAGAAAGAGTAATTGATCCCATGTATGTACTAGATAGTGAAAGAAACCAAGGATAATCTTTGTGTGTGTGGGCAAAGGCCACGGCAGATAGTCTTTAGAATTGAACAAGAAAAAACCTCTCAACAAAATGGAGACAAATTCTGTATCAGCAACACAAGAAGACAGATATAACAATCAAGATTCAGAAATAAGGTTGAACTTTTAGAAGATATTAAAGGAAATAGAAGGAAGTTACATAAAGTAGTGCTCAATATTTTCTATGATATTTAAGGAAACAGAAATCCATGAAGAACGGGTGGGGAGTGAGATAATGAAACAACAGATTGCAGGTAACAGGGAGTTGGCTCAATTTAAGAAGACAAAGACAGCATTAACTTTTGTTTCAACATTTCAAAAAACCAAGAATATATTTGATCATTAATGTAAAAATACTTTATAATGCCCTATAGAATGATGAGATATAAGTAATAGCAGAGGTCAGGTAATATAAAAGGGCAAAAACAACTGAAATGCAGAATGTGGATGCCTGATGTCACTGAGGGAAGAACAACAGAAGAACTAACTGCAGATTTCATAAAAGGAAAAATACTCTTCAACTGAGGAAAAGGTACTGATCCCAAATGGAAAGGATGACCTCAGACTCCACGAACTAAAAGAATTCACAATTGGATCCATTTTTATAAGTGCTATTTTTCAAATTTGATGGAAAAGAAAACTCTGCAAATATTCAAATAAATTTTTATGGAGTGGAGAATTCACTTCACTGCAATAGCAGTTCTTATTAAATGCAATTACACATTTAGCATGATTCCAGTCAAAATCAAAGGGAGCGATCACTTGGCTCTTCTTACGTGATCTGGAATTACAAATACTAAGCTAAGCCAAGAAAAGTTGGAAGAATGAGGGTAATGTTTACAACTTTAACTATGAAATAGTAAAGTATATTCCCAAACATCAATAACTAAAAATATTTTATACTGAAAAAGAATGTAAATATGGTTTAATAGAATAAATGGAAAGTTAGCATTTCAAATAACACTAGAATAAGTGTTTAACAAGTGAAAAGAATGTGATGTTTTTAATGACGTGTCAAAATTGATCTTAAATATAGTAAGGTATTAAATGTAAACTAGCAAACAAAAAAGATGGAAGTCAGAAAAATGTTAATATTTGCACAATAACGAAATGCAGACAGAAAATCTAAATGAAAATGCTAATCAGTTTGCCTGCATAAAATGTAAAAATTAAGGCTAAGAGTGGTGGCTTACCTGCTGATGGGAGGCTGAGGCAGAAGGACTGCTTGAGGCCAGGACCAATCTGGGCAACATAGGGAGACCCCATCTCAACACACACACACACACACACACACATATATTATTTGGGCATGGTGATGTGCCCCTGTAGTCCTAGCTACTCAGGATGCTGAGGTAGGAGGATTGCTTGAGCCCAGAAGCTCAAGGTTACAGTGAGCTATGATCGTGCCATTGCATTCTAACCTTGGCGACAGAGCAAGACCCCATCTCTTAAAAAAGAAACTGTAAAAAAATAATAAAGTTTACTTGTCACAAATATTAACAAAAACAAACTGGGAAAACATCTGTAATACATATGCTTTATAGTGGCTTAAAATATTTTTGTATAAATACTTTTTTAAAAAATGTAAAAGAACACATTCCAGTTGAAACGTGGAAAAAAAAAACCATCCTTCTGTTTGCTAAGCCTAAAAAGCTAGGTTCATCATAGACTGGTCTTTTTCTCTTCTTATCCATTTTATAAAATCTCTTTGTCCTTACCTTCTGAACGTTTCCAGAATGGAACAAGTCTTTGTCACTTCTAGTGCCACAAGCCCACTAGGTTGTACCATCTCTGCTTGAATCTTGAATCTTAGCTGCTCCCTTGCTTTCAGCTCTGTGTCCTATCACTTATTCTCACTGGTGTCCAGAGCACCCCTTTGAAAGATGGGTTCCAGGGGTCCTCAAACTTTTTAAACAGGGGCCAGTTCACTGTCCCTCAGACCGTTGGAGGGCCGGACTGCGGGCCCCGGGTCGAGTCGGCTGCTAAGCAGGACAGGCAGCTGCGGCAAAGACACCTGGCCGGCGAGATAAATGTCCTAAGCGGCCGTAGTTTGAGGAGGCCTGCAAGTTAGGCCATGTCATATCTCTGCTCAACCCTCACAAATGCGTCCACAGTCCCAATAAAACCAAAGGACCTGGCGATGGTTTATGAGACCCATAAGACCCCACAGGATCTTGCCTGTCCCTCCATTACTCCCCTCCACCACACTTACCCACGGTGCTCCGGCCTCATAGGTCTCCTTGGGGATCCCTGAACACACCAGGCAAAATGCACCTTACAACCTTTGCCCTGGCTGTGTCCTCTTTTTTTTTTGAAAATTTTATTTAGCTTTTCTTTTCTTTTTTTTAAATTGATAGCTGTATACATTAATGCACACATGGGGTACATTGTACTGTTTTCATATACAATTTGAAATACTTTCATCAAGCTGGTTAACATAAATTTCATGTGGCTGTGTCCTCTTTTTCTTTTCTTTTTTTTTTCTCATCTTTTACTCTTAGGACTAATTTTCTTTGCTGTATTCTATACCTACTTACTATGTGTGCTGTTTATTGTTTGTCTCTCTCTGGGGAGAATGGAAGCACCTTGAGGGCATTGATTTTATCTACTTTGTTTAAAGACATACTTCAAGTGCCTTCATCTGTGCCTGGTGCATATTAGGTACCAGGAGTGAATAGTTGTTGAATGAATAAATGCAGAAATAAATACACCGACAAGGAACAATTAAAAAATTAAAGAAACAAATGATTAATAAACATATTTTAATATGTTTTATCTGAATAGTATTTAAATAAAGGCCTTATTAAGAGATAAAGTATCTCTTCTGAAATTGGAAAAAAAAACATTTATTATTGAAGCCATACTATTGAAATTGCCACCATGTTTCACTGATGGAAGATAGGTAAACTTGCATAAATACTAAGGGAAAAAGCTAATAGCATATACCAGGAACCCCCAAATTAATACTTTTGCCCATTATATGCTCTTCTAGAATTGATACTTCAGAATTGCTTCTCCATCCTTTGGCTAAGATCAAGCGCAGAATTTCAACTTTGGAGATGCAGTGTAAAGTAATGTTAAAGAGCATCCCCTCTGAAGCCAGAATGCCCCAATTTAAATTTCAGTTCAACTAATTACTAACTTCGCATGAATTGAGTAATTCTTTCTGTGCCTCCTTTTCCTTATCTGTAAGACAAAAATAGGAACAGTCCTCTTTGTTGACTTGTTAAGAAGATTAAATAATGTAAAATTTATAAAGGATGTAAAATATAATCTGGCATATGATAAGTGCCCTGCAAATGTTTGTCAGGTAGATAAAAGGAAATACTGGAAATGCACATAAGTATTTCTGTAAGAAATTTGTTCATAGTTTTATTTATAATGCTGAAGAGTTATAAATAAATAAACTGTCCAATAACAGATTAATGAATACATTGATTGTAGAATATCTACAATATGTAATATTAGATAATAAGTATAATGGCAAAAATGATCATGATTTTAATAACTTAATTTTTAATGAGTTATGACTCATTTATGGTTAATAACTCAATTTTTTATTTATTTATTTTATTTTTTTTGCAGTTTTGGCCAGGGCTGGGCTTGAACCCGTCAACGCAGATTAATGGGGCCGGCACCCTACTCTTTGAGCCACAGGTGCCACCCCGATGACTCAATTTTTTCTCAAATGTAATAAATAAATATGTATTGCATAATTAGGGAAAATAATGAAATTGATTTTCTCATAAAATAGAACTTGATAAAAACAAATGTATACTGATATCATAATTTTGTGGCTTTAGCATAAATGCTTTACTTAATTTATCTTCTTTAGTTATTCAGCCCACTTGTAGTTAGTTCAGTAGTTTCTAGATTCTTTTGAAAGTATTATACACATTTTAAGAGATGTTATCTACATATGCCTTTTGGTTCACAGTAAGCAGAAGCATCTGGACGCTGGGTAACCAGTTTGAGCACTTACTGTAATTGGGGAAGTCAAACCTGACTTGTATTCACCTTTTGTTATTGGTTTATATTAAGTGCTACCATTTTAATACAGTTTTTCCTTTCTTAAAATGCATATGCATTTTTCAGCACCTTCTGTAGATGATCTTTAAATTCAACTGGGGCAAGTATTTGCTTAAGAATAGCCAAAAAGCTATCTTTAAGTTAGCAAATGACCTCAGAAAGCCAATATACATTTATATTATTTGTACTGAAATCCTTAACATTTTAGTTTTGTTTTTTACACTGTATGGCTACAAGGTGAAAGTACTTTGGGAGAATGTGGAGACTGGGTAGTCCAGAGCTCTGAAGGGTGTTTAAAGAAAGCCATTTTGGAAAAACTAACTTTACAATCTTACAAAGTTTGCTCATCCATCCTACAAGTTGTTCCTCACCCTGACTTTCCACCTTCCGTTTTTTTTATTGGAAGTAACATAGGAGTGGTTCTGTGTACAGTGTGAGCAATGCCTACTATACAAAGAATCAAGTGGCTTTAGGAAGACTGAGAATAAGCTTTCCTTTTGTATACTAGTAGACAAGTCATAACAAAAATTGTTTTATACCTGGGAATTTTTAGAAATTCAACATTTCCTTATGATATTGAAGTATAAGATATTTTTATTCATATTCTAATCATGAAATCATGTCTAATGAATTTTAAATCATGATAATAAATTTGATAAATTTAAAATCTATTGTAACAAATAATATTTTATTTTTAATTATAACAAATTTTAGGCATATTAAAATAAGAATCATTTATTGTGATTATGGATATTTTTAAAATTCTTATTCAATTTAACCAAAGGAAAAAAATCATGTTTTATATAGACAAGTGCTGTATACAACTCATTCACAAGCCAAAAATAGGGTGAAATTGTGATTTGCTAGAGAACAAAAAAATAATAGAAAGCCAGTATGTAATTGAAATTTGTATGTGAATTCTAAAAAGTGGATAGACTTAAAATGTACTAAATTTATTATATGTGGATGTAATTGTTTCTACTCAGGGAAAAATACTAAAAAAAGACAAAAACCGAAAACACATTTTGTGGGTGTTGAGCAAAGTCTTTACACTCCCCGTTGGCTGGAGATGCTAACAGATGCTCGGATAAATGTATGCTTTAAGTTTAATTACCTAGATAATTGCTGTAACCATCTAGTTGCTTTTCCTATTTAGATCTGTCCGTACAGATAATGTGCAATTAGTGAGAATTAGCACTGCCAAATTATCATGAATGGGAGTTATAAAAATATGATGCCTTATGGCCCAGATTAGACTGTGCATGCCCTCAGTAGTAATTCTCTTTCTGTGGTACCCTGTGATCCAGACCAGAGCAGAGCTAGCTTTCCAGATACTTCCCGTAGAGTAGGGCCTTGGAACTTAGGGGACAAGAGGAATGCGCATGACAAGGTGACTGGGATGACTTCCTGATAGAAAGGTTGGACTAAAGCTACTTTAAAAATCTTTATGTACCTGCAAAATTTACTTTTTTTGGTGTATAGTTCTATAGATTTCAATAAATAGAGTCATATAATCACTACCACAATCAAGATTCAGAGTGTTTCTCTCAAGCACAAACCTCCCTTATGCTGCCACTTGGCTTTCTGCCCCACCTGCTGGCAATGACTGTGCCTGCTTTTTGTTGTTGTTGTTGTTGTTTTTGCAGTTTTTGGCCGGGGCTGGGTTTGAACCTGCCCCGCCCCCTCTGGTATATGGAGCTGATGCCCTATTCCTTTGAGCCACAGGCACCGCCTATGTGCCTCATTTTATCTGTTACAGAGGAGACTATGTAAGTGGAATTACAGTTGTCCCTCAACATCCGTGGGAGATTGGTTTCAGGACCCCTAAGGATATAAAAATCCATGATGCTCAAGTCTCTGATATAAAACATAATAGTATTTGCAAATAACCTTCATACATCCCCTCCTGTACACTAAATTCCCTTTGGATTACTAGTAGTACCCAATGCAATGTAAATGCTATGTGAATAGTCATTGAACTGTATTGGTTAGAATATAATGATAAAGAACAAAATGTCTATTCATGTTTAGTACAGACACAGTATTTTCTTCCCAATATTTTTCATCTGTGGTTCACTGACCACAGGAGTACTAGACATGACTATATATAGTATGAGATTTTACTAAGTATTATTTCTTACACTTAGCCACATATGCATAAAATCCATCCATGTTATGGCTTACATCATTGGAATGTTATTGATAAATAATTGCTTTGCTTATCCATTCTGCAGTAAGAGGACATACAGTTTGTTAGCTCTTTTTAGTGTCTATGAACGTAGCTGGCATAAATATTTGGCATGCAGGTTTTTATGTGAACATAAGTTTTCATTTCTCTTGGATAGTTACCAGACATAGGATTGCTGGGTCATATGGTAAGTGTGTGTTTAACTCTATACGACACTGCCAGACTGTTTTCCAGAGTCACTGTACATTTCGCTTTCCGACCAGCAATATATGAGAACTCCATGCGCTCCTGCACCCAAACTGCACCTTCACCAGCTTCTTTTGTTTGTTTAATTTTCATTGTAACTTCTCTAACAGATAGGTAGAGATATTTCATTGTATTTTTAATTTGTATTTCTCAAACAATGAATAATATTAATTAGCTCTGCCTTTTGATTGAGGGTATTTACATCTGTTACTTAATGTGAATATTTCTGTTTTTTAAGGACATAAAAGTATAAGTTTATTTTATCTTAGAAAGAGACGGAGTGAGAGAGAGAAATAAACTAGGGAAAAAGGGGGAGAAAAGGAGAGGGTGGGACATCCCGAAGAAAGAGAAGAAGAATGCCCCACGTGATGTGATTATTAGCATTGCTGAGTTTCAATCTATCATCTTGCTTTTTTGTTTCTGTATGTCCCATCTGTAATTTGTTTTGTTTTTCCTTTGTCTGCCTGTTATTTTATTGAAAAATCATGCAGTTTCATGATTCCATTTTATGCTTTGTTTTATGATTTTAGTGGTTTCTTTAGTGTTTTTAATTATAATTTTTAATATGTCATCCTTTTCCCTTTGCTACTTCATGCATTACATGGAATAAATTTAACCAGGGAGGTAAAAGATCTTTACAATGAAAACTATAAAAAAATGATGAAAGAAATTGAAGAAGACATAAATAAGTGAAAAGGTATCTTGCATTCATGGCTTAATATTAATTAATATTATTAACATGTTCCTGCTACCCAAAGCTGTCTATAGATTTAACTCAATCTGTATCAAAATACCAAGGAAATTGTTCACAGAGATAGGAAAAACAACCCTACAATTTACATGGAACTACACAAAATGCCCTGAATAGTGGCAGAAATCTTGAGCAAATAGAACAAACCTAAAAGAATCAAATTATCTGATTTCAGAATATACTACAGAACTATGTCCACCAAAAAATGATATTTTCTGATATTTTCATAAGATAAAGACATATACCAATGAAAAATAATGAAGAACCCAGAAATAAATCCACATTTTTACAGCAAACTGGCTTTGAACAAAAGTACCAAGAGCTCACAATAGGGAATAAGTGGTGTTGGGAAAACTATATATCCATATACAGAAGAATGAAATAAGACCCCTATCTCACATGATACAAACAAAAACTGAAAAAGGATAAGATACTTACCTCTAAAACAGAATCTATTAAATCTCTAGAAGAAAATAAAAGGGAAAATCTCTGTAACATTGGTTTACACAATATATTTTTTTAAAATATGAGCTCAACGGCACAGGCAACAAAAGCAAAGATAGACAAATGAGGTTATATTTAATTAAAAAGATTCTACTCAGCAAAGTAAATAGTTAACTAAAGAGACAACTTATAGAACGTAAGAAAATATTTGCAAACTATATGTCTAAAAAGGAGTTAATATCCAAAATATATGAGAAACTCAAGCAATTTAAGAACAAGGAAATGAATAACACAATTTTAAAATGGGCACAGGATCTGAATAGGCATTTCTCAAAAGAAGACATAGAAATGGCTAACAGATCTATGAAAAAAATGTCCAACATCACTTATCATGAAGGAAATGCAACTTAAGATCACAGTGAAATATCACCTCATTGTTTGAATGGCTACTATCAGAAGAACAAAAAATAATACATGTTAGCAAGGATAAAGCAAAAAGAGAACCCTTAAATACTGTTAGTGGTAATATAAATTAGTAGAACCTGTATGAAAATTGCTCAAAAAATTAAAAATAGAACTACCATATAAACAATTATACCCCGGGTATATATTCAAAGGAAATAAAATCAGAATATTGAAGAGATATCTGCACTTTCACATTTATTGCAACATTAGTTATAACCAAGATATAAAGTCTACATAAGTGTTCATAAAAAATGAGTGGATAAGAAAAATGTAGTATGTATAAGTATATATACACAAAAATGCATATACATAAAAACGTAGTATGTATAAGCATATATATACATACACACACACATAATGAAATAATATTTAGCCATGATAAAGAAGAAAACCTTTGATTTGAAACACCATGAGTGAACATGGAAAACATGATGTTAGTATAATAAGCCAGCCCCAGACAGACAGTATTGCATGATCTCATCATGTGTGGAAACTAAGAAAGTTGACTTCATAGAAGCAGTGAGTGGAATGGTGGTTGCCAAAGGCTGGGGGAGGGGAGAGTGTTCAAGAGATGTTGGTCAAAGAATACAAAATTTTAGTTAGGTAGGAGGAAAAAGTTCAAGAGATCTATTGTACAGCATGGTGACTATTAATAATGACAATGTATTTTATTCTGGAAAAATGCTAACAAAATGGGTGTTAAATGCTCTTACTACGAAAACATCTGTGTGAGGTACAATGCATATTTTAACTAGCCACATTTAGCCATTCTACACTGTATATTTACTTCAACACAATAATCATGTTCTACACAATAATTACAATTTTATTGGTCAATTTAAAATAAGTAAAATTCAGAGGCCCTTATATTTATGGCAAGAAGGAAATATTAGATATAGATTGGTGATAGGATGTACAAAAGCATTAGGGAGCTTTGGAAAATAAGAAAACACATATTTCTTGTGGTTTTGTATAATATATCTGGATTAAAATAAAACATGAGATCGTATTAGAATTTTAGAGAGTTTTCTTGTCACTGGATTTCTTTTATTTTTAATAAACCTTATATTTAATCAATGTAAGGTGTTCATTCCTGCCAATTTGTGGTGAGCAAAGTGCAGGCATAATGGGGACTGAAGACTCCATTCCTGGCAAGGGAAAAACACCCCCAGAAAAAGGGGAAAATAAAGAAATAAGCTAAGTGAGGTGGAACAAAGGAACGTTGGCTAGTTTATCTTTAAACCAGCTGCTGCTAAATTTCTTATCTGAGCAAGTTACCTGCTTTTCCTCGAAGCCTGGCCTATAGGGGATATAGCTTACTCACATCCCTGCTGGGTCTGTAAACACTGTAAAGGAATAATGGCCACAGAGGAAGCTGCATGCAAGGCCTAGCAAGAAAAATTAACTAGGCCACCTCCTGTCTAGTCAACAGCCAAAATACCCATTGTGGAGATTTGTATTATGGCTGAGGCAGAAATCAAGGGAACAGCTTGCGCCCTGAAATGTGGGTAAGGGCTTATGTCCCTTACTGCAGAGGAAAACCCTCTGTGATGGTGATGGGAGGAAAATTCCTCTTTTCCACTGATTCTTCAGTGGATTGATGCCAGTGGCATTTTACTCCACAGTGTACTTGTAGAGATTTACACCCTACCTGCACCCCAGGAATCTGTGTGCATGACCACAGACGGGAGGCTGCCCTGACACAAGGCTCAGGTTCTGGATTTCTCAAGACTGCTCAGACCCTTAAAGTTAAGGATTATAGAACCAATAGAAGCTGAGATGCTTGCTCAGAGAAACTGCTGGCATCTTTGTTCCCTTCCTCAGCTTATCCTCTGGGCTAATGAACAAATAGCCTTCAATAAAAGCTGAGTGGAACTGACACTTGGGGCTACCTCTAGAACCTCAGAAACAGGTGGTGGTCCCCTGTGCTCCCACCTTTGAATATTCCATTCTGTAAGTCTTGTCGGTCTCATTGTTTCTAACTTTATATCTCTTCAGCTGATGGCCACCAGATCCACAGGTCTTAACAGACCCTGCCCCCAGGCGGGATCCCAGCAGCAAAGCAGTAGAAATGCAGCACTGAGTGTACATTTTGAGATTAAAAAATACATAATATTGTTTTTCATAAGGATTCAATATATAGCACAAAATTTCTTCTGAATTATAGTGTGTTTTTTTAAAATTTCTTATAGCATAACTGTGTACATTAATGCAATTATAGTGTTGTTTTTTTTATTACCTGGGGAGAGGAAACTTTTAATAACACAGAATTTAAAAATGTCAAAATTAGAGTTGTGACAATGAAACTGAATAGGGTTTATGGTATAAAAAGACAGAAATTTAATTTTTCCAAAGGCTTTCATGAAAGCTAACAT
>CAUYQV010130628.1:0-39382 GCA_963574575.1 Galagoides demidoff
AAAAAAAAAAAATAATTTCCATACTGTTACATGCTGAAATGATGATATTTTACACACACGAGAAAATATATTATGAAAAGTAATTTCAACTGGGCGTTTATCCAAATGAAAGGAGATCAGCCCACTGTAGAGACATCTGTACTGTCATGTTACTGTAGCACCAGTCACAAAAGAAGATGCAGAGTCACCCTACATGTCCTGAACGGATGAAGGGATAAAGAAAGTGGACCACATACATAGGGAGTACAATTCAGCCCTGAAAGAGAATGAACCCTGTCATTCAAGGCAACATGGATGGAACTGGAGGAAATTATGTTAAGTGAAAAAAAAAAAAACAGACACCAAAAGACAAATAACACATGATCCCATTCATTTGCTGAATTTATAAAAGCTGGTCTCATAAAAAATAAAACAGGCCGGGTGCAGTAGCTCACGCCTATAATCCTAGCGCTCTGGGAAGCCGAGGAAGGTGGATTGCGTGACTTCAGGATTTCAAGACCAACCTGAGCAAGAGTGAGAGACCCTGTCTCTAAAAACAGCCAGGCGTTGTGGGGGAGACGCCTATAGTCCCAGCTACTTGGGAGCTGCTGAGGCAAGAGGCTTACTTGAGCCCAAGAGTGTGAGGTTGCTGTGAGCTGTGATGCCCTATGATACCCTACCCAGGGTAACAAAGTGAGACTCTGTCTCAAGAAAATAACAATAAAGTAAAATTAAAATAAAATAAAAGAATAGAGGCTGGGAAGGGTAGGGGAAGTGGGGAAGAAGGAGAGATTCGTTAAAGGATACAAAATTATAGCTAGATGGGAGGGCTAAGATCTCATGTTCTCTAGCTCTATAGCATGACTATAGTTAGCTATAAAGATAGTTTTAAATAACTAGCAGAATATTGAATGTTCCAAATGCAAAGAAGTGATACATGTTTGAGATCATGGATGTGCTAATTATGCTGACTTAAGCGCTGTACGTTGTATGTATCAAAACATTGCTAAGTACTCCTTGAGTCTGTACAATCATTGTGTCTCAATTTATTTTTAATTTAAAGCCTAATTGTAAAACTAGTTTCCCTGGTTTCTTTTTTTTTTTTTCACGCGGCTATTAGAACGTTTTAGATTACCTCTGTGGCTGCCATTTTTAGCTCACGTTATACTTCTCTTAGTTGGCTCTGAGACTACATATCAATGCTGGAAGGGGCCTTGGAGTTCATTACATCTGATGGCTGCCTTTGACACAAGACTTCAGAGAGGGGCAGTGCCTCACCCAGTGTCATACAGGGATGAGGCCAGTGGTGAGGACTGGAACTCAGCTTCCAGGACCTTGATAGTTTGGGGGCAACTGACGTCTGATACTGGTGGGGCCAACAGGTGGGTGCCCACAGGCGGTACTTAGCAGCCACAGACTCTAGGAGGGGGCTGCAGATTTGGGACATGGCTCTGAAGAGGCTCCCACACCCTCTGCTCCAAGCCGTCTGCACCCACTTGCTATGCTGACTGCACACCCAGACATCCTCCGGGCAGGAGATTTTAGTAGAGAATCAATAGTCCAATAGGGCAGGCTGCAAAGACCCAAACCTAATTATGTTACTCAGAAACTTGTCTGTAACTAAAAGGCATCTGTGAAATCACTGTCACCATCTCCAAGGAGGGCAAGAAATCCAGTCATTATGTCCAATTGGATTTTTATTGACTGTTGTCTTGTAGAAGACGTTGTCTCTGTGCAAAACCATTGTTTGGGTGCTGCAGGAAAATATACACAAACACACTGATCTTTCCCTTTTCTGGGAGACTTTTGGGATGGTTCTGGCTCATCCCTTCTGCACAGGTGTCCCAAGATGCTGTTGACAGAGTGACTTCCTGGGTTTCATTTTCGAAGTTCTAGATCTTGCAACCCCAATTGCTCTGAGGAGAGAGAGCATGCATCTGTGAGATGGAGAGGTTGAATATCTCCTATAACCTCGGGCATCTGACAAGCCTACCATGTGGGAGAAAGTAGTTAAGGGTGAGGAATCTTTTGAAAATTATTAATAATTAAAATATTTGACCGTCAGGCCAGGTACCTGCAGCTAAATGGTTAGAGCGCCAGCCCCATGCACCGGGGCTGGCAGGTTTAAACCTGGCTTGGGCCTGCTTAAAAAAAATAAATAAATAAAAAATAAAATATTTGAACGTGAGTTCATTTCTATGACTTCAGAATTACATTAGGAAAACCCTGGACACCTCCCGAATGTCTGCACACAGGGGCCTGCAAAACTAAGTGACACCATAGGACCACGTCAGAAAGTTAAGTAACCCAGTGTTGACTGTGGAAAATGAGGGAGACATTCTCCAGTGACACCGAAGTCACAGGCGAGCATGTCTGGGATGATACGATTTAGGGAAACAAACACATTTATTCAAAAAACTATACATACATATGTTAGTCTTGACAGGAAAGAGTCCCAGGGAATAAGAACAGTGTGTGGGGGAGGGAAGCAGGGGAGGGTGAAGATTTTTACTTCCCAGTTGTAATTTTATGCTCTTCCCCATTTTTTGAAGTTTTATTTACTGTGAGCCCTGTGATGGATAGTGTTAGGTGTTAATGCAGCAGAAGTGAGGGACGCCTTAATGGCTGGTAATGGTTTGTTTCTGGATGTGTCTGTGAGGGTGAGTGGGAGATGGACATGTAGGCCCATGGGCTGAGGAAGGAAGACTTGCCCCCATCCAGTCCACTGGGCCAGCAAGGACAAAGCAGTTGGCGGGGTGCGCTCTCTCTTGGCTTTCCCCTCCCGTCCTGAGCAGGCCAACTTTTCTCCTCTTGCCTTTGGATGTCAGACTCCAGAGTTTTTGGCTTTGGGACTCTGGGACTTGCACTAGCACCTCCGGAGCAGGAGGGCGCTCTCGGGCCTGACTGTGGGCTGTAGTCTTGCAGGCCTATCGTGGCCTAGTGTGGGACTTCACTCTGCCTAACAAATCCCCTTCCATGTGTCCTGCTGGTTTCCGCTCTTGTGAGAACCCATATCACACATACACAGAGGGTGCAAAGCATATTTATGGTGTAAAAAATAATGGTCCAGTGGGCCCCAAGTCAAGATACAAATCCCTGTGGTGGGCCCTGAGCCCTTAGATACGCTCCCAACACCATCACCTTCCTCCCCACGGACATGACCACCCTCCTGACCTGCTGGGTCATCTTGTCCTTGCTCTTCTTTAGAATTTTACCACCGTACTGGTTCCCTGGAAAATTACCTGTTTTTAAAATGTTTCTTTTAAGTAGAGGATAATTCTGTAGGAGTTCTTTCTCTATCTGATTTCCTTTGTACAATATTGCTTGTGAGATTCATTCATCCCCTGTGGCTGGAGTTTGCTCATGGTCTCTCCTGTAGCCTGTGCCATCATCTGCCCTGTCACAGTTTGTTCATTCACCTCTGGATGGACATTTGGGCATCCCCCGTTTGGGGACATCGTCAGCAATGCTGCCATAGAGACTTGTGTTCTTCACGGTGCACTTCTTGGTAAATGTTTTGCAAGTCAAACCTGAGAAAGGAACTGCTCAATTATGACATGTGCATGGCTTCGCCCTCCTGGACAATGTCAAAATGCTTTCCATAATAGCTAGGGATGCGTATCGCTCATTTTAAGGGGTTTTCAAGGACTTAAAGCAAAAGGAAAGTAAGGAGGGAGAGGGGAAGAGAGAAGGAAGAAGCTTCCTCAAAATAACGGCACCACCGCTGCCATTCTTCTCATGCTTGCACCCCCTCTACAATGGACTGAATGTTTGTGTCCCCCCAAAATTCATCAGTTGAAATCCTAACCCCCAATGTGATGGTATCAGGATGCAGGACCTTTGGGAGGTGATTAGGTCATAAAGATGAAGCCCCCATGAATGGGATTAGTGCCCTTATAAAAGAGGCCTCTCTTTTATAGAGAGAGTTCTGGAGAACCCGCTAACCCCATTTCTACCTGTTAGGATACAATGAGAAGTCAGCTGTCTAAACTCCAGACAGGGGGCCCTCACCAGAACCCAGCCAGGCTGGCACCCTGCTCTTGGACTTCCTGTCTCCAGAACTGGGAGAAAGAAACGTCTGTGGTTTATAAGCCATGCGGGCCCTGGTGCTTTGCTATAGTAGCCCAAACAACCTAAGACACCTGTGTCCCAGCACCTGGTATGCTGTGTGCCCTTGGCTTCCATGTCGATCTCCCGAGAACGTGAACCCAAGCCTGTCTGAACCCTCATCTTTCCCCAGAAGGCCAGTGACAATCGCATACCTACATTAGTCTTGTGCACAGAACACACTTGGATTGTCACCAGTTGGAAACCACAGTGGAGAAAGGAGGCGAAGGAACGAGATGGAGAGGAGATGCTTCCACGTGGGCACTGCATCTGGGACCCAGGCTGCCCCTGCAGCATGCCCTCAGAGCGTGGGCGGGGAGCTGACCAGCCCAGGCCTCCCAGCTCCCACCTGTGACAGAGTGCTGTTCCCAGGAAGCAAATGGAGAAGGGGGGATGTCGGCAAGGAGGCATTTCCAGGGAGGTGACTCTCCAATAGCAAATATTAGCTTTGCACCTACAGCGTACTGGTCTCAGTGCCTGTCCCTGTGGGTACCACAGTGCACAGTGCAGGCCAGGGCCCAACAGCATGTGTAATCAAGCCAGTTAGAACATTCTTCCTGGTCTCCCAGAAGAGCAGATGCACCATGACAATGGTGACATATTCAGTGTCCACCACAGGGGGACAAGTGTCATGTCTCTTCTCGACATGACTTCAGCCGAAACCAGTGGGGACCGCATAGTACCTGGGATATGTGTTCAAGTAAGAGCCAAGCTCAGGGGACAAACTGTCTCACTTGGATCACTTGTTAATTCCACCACTTGTGACCATGGGCAAGTCACTTCACCTCTCAGTCCCTCAGTTTCCTAATCAGTAAAATGGGATCACAGTAGCACCTTTCTGGCTGGCTTGTGATGCCTAAAGGATGTAAGCACAGAAAGTCAGCACAGAGCAAGGGCTGTCCTGACCAGTCTCCTCTCATCTTTGGGTCCTTGCCCAGGTCTTCCTCCTGGCAAATGGTGGACCCTGGTTGGATCTTCCAGCTTAGCCCGAGGGGGGCTGCCTCCTCTGGGAAACCTTCCTGTCCCCTGCTGTCTGGGCACATAATGAAGGCTTGCTTAGTGCTGTCTGAGGTTCACACATTCATTTTCACTGAGCATCCACTATGTGCCAGAAGTGCTAGGCTCTGAGGACACAGTCGTGATTAACTCAGTCATCCTGACCTTGTGGAGATAGCAACGTACTGGGGCCTGGGCACTAGTGTGCAACTGGAGCTGCACAAAATCCACATCAACTCCACAGAGTCAGCAGTACTCCAGGAAGAAGCGAGAGGCCTCCAAGTGGGGCCTGGCAGGATGGCTGGTCCGAGCTAAAACGGGGAAACAGGGTTTAGAAGGAAGCCTCGGGCTGAAGGAGGACTGGGATGGACTCAACAGGGCCCATGAGTTGGGCCGGCATCGTCAGGCAGAGAGACCCCGGCCCGGAAGGTTGGGAGCCAGCTGCCGTCCAGGCCCCTGGAAACCCATCCATGTCCTCCCTGTCGGTAGGGCTTCCTCGACTCTTCTAGAGAACTCTGGAGAATGGTGACAGGACCAGTCCCCTCTTACAGGGGAGTAACGGAAAGCCCAGAGGACCCCAGAAAGTAGAAGGGGCAGCCTCAGCTCCCTGGGAGCCTGCGACTGGCCCTGTGGTGATGAGACAGAGCAAAATTCCAACTGCCTCACACCGGGAGGTGACTTCACAAAGTTCGAGGTGTTTTGATATAACTATTCTCGAATCCAGAGTCTCTCTTTGTTCTTTGTGTTGATTTGGCCTTCAGGGAGAGAAGGAACGTGCGTCCCAAAGAAATAAACACGAGAAGACTCAGCCTAAGGGTAAAAATAACAACTTGAACCTGGAGTCAGCCCAGGCCATGCAGCGGCCCCAGATGAGACTGTCTGGGTTTGCTGTGCGGCTGTTCCCGCAGCTCTTAGGACAGGAGATAATCAATAAAGCATCCCGTCCCCAACCTACTTCTTGCTTCCCTGCCCAGACAGGCAATGTATGTGGCTTTTGGGAAAGACTCAGGATGTCTTTGCAATGGAGGCCTGGTGGCCCTCAGTCCCCGTTGAGAATGAAGGAGGGAGGGCGCTGAGGGTACGTTCTGTGCACTGCCCACTGGGATTTCCTACCTGCATTTCAGGAGAAAACGTAGGAAGGGTGGGGGGACAGTCCTGGCACCTCCTCTAACATTCCTTCAGCTAACCTCACTCTCTGAGAAGAAGCAGCCCAGCTGGGGAGAGAGGACAGACCCAGAGTCATCAGACTGAGCCTGTGTCAAAGGCAGCTGGCAGGGGTCCTCAGGAAGGGCTGTCATCCCTGAAGGCTGCTGGCCCCAGAGCCTTTCGGTCAACTCAGTGAGAAGAGTAGCTGGATGTGCTCTCTCCTTGCTTTATTTAAAATGAGGGCAGGATGTCTGCCATCTTAGGCACATTTACATCCTAAACGCACCTGGACTAGTCCTGGGTACCCTCCCCATGTGGCCTAACAGCGCAGACAATCCACAGTCACCTCAGCTGCCAGCATCACAGTACACCCTGTCTGGGAAAGCTTTAGGGACTCCTTGACCAGGGGTTTCATTTCTACCCCACACTTTTGTTTTAATTATAAATTTCTGTTTTCAAACAAAATGTTGCAGGAAGGCTGAATACATGGTCTGTAAAACAGAGCCGAGCAAAGCTCCTCAGTTCAAACCAGGGAGATAAGAGTCTTCACCTGTATCCACTGCACAGAAAACAGCGTATGAATACTTCCGAGCTGCCTCAGCTCCCTTGTGTACTAGGGAAGCTGAGGTGCAGAGACACAGCCCTGACCAAGCCCTGGAGGTCAGAGACAGGCCGATCATAGACCACACTGACCCCCCCATACCCATCCAGGTGTTTCTGGCACAGACTAGCACAACAGGATATTTGTTGAGCCAACAAAAAATTGGTGAAGAGCAACCCTGATGGCTCATGCAGTCACTTCTGTTTTTCTACAAAAGCAACAACTTTTCAAAGAAGAGACTAAAGGAAGACCTGCATCTCAGAGAGGGTTCTTAATTGCCTGTGTTTTGAATTTACAGCATTTGAAAGAGTTTTATTCCCTGATCTAATGTCAAGAATAAAAGCAGTAAAGGGCAGGAGAGGTTGAAAAGGAGTCCTAATTTGCATTCGAGACCTGAAACCTGATGGTGCCATCATTGTCCTGCATCCAAGTCCACTTCAAAGGTCCCCACTGATCACAGATGCACATCAGTCACCATGGCAACAGTGGAGATGCCCAGCCCCCGCCCCCACTCTGTGGCCTACTGCCAGCCATGGCATATGCCTGGCTTCTGGAGGCCCAGGTAGGGTGGAGGATGGAAGGCCCGTGGCCTAGCCTGGCTGCACCTTCATCCAGAATGTCTTGTTGATCCTCTGTGGGGTAGGGGTGTCTGGGTCAGCACCTCTATTGGCTGTACCTTCATTCAGCAACACACACCAGTCAGAAGGGCACTCCTAAGGGCTTTCCTCTAGTCCCTGGCACACAGCAGCCACTGGACAAAGGCTTGTGAATATGTAAATGAATAAAAATGTAACAGGAGTCCCTAGGAGCTTATAAAGTACACAAATGCCCAAGTCCATGTGATACCTGCTGCATCAGCATTTGAGGGAGATTCACTCAAGACTGGGGGACTTCCTAGCAGGTGCCACACGTGCCCCTTTGGTTGGAGTGGAGGAGAAGAAAGCTGAGTGGAGACAGGCTGTGTGGGGTGGCTGGAGCCACCACTCACTGAGGGGACAAGATGAGAGCTCCACTAGGGTCATGTCAAGTTGGAGGTGCTGGGTAGGCAGTTGGGAGTCTGGTTCTCGGGAGAAGTTGGGGAGGAAGATGGCATTTATATCCATGGATTTATGCGACCACAAGGAAGCCATGGAGACAGGCAAGAAACAGGTCCAAGATATAGTCCCTGGAGCATAAGGGATAATGAGTAAGGCAGAGGAAAGCGTGTACCAGAGTAAGGCAGAGAAAAGCGTGTACCAGAGTAAGGCAGAGGAAAGCGTGTACCAGAGTAAGGCAGAGGAAAGCATGTACCAGGCAGGTGTTGGAAGCCAAGAAAATGCCAACTGCAGAAGAAGGGCCGATGTCCCGAGGGCTGCAGGGGCAGCAGGTGGGGAGCTGCAGATCACCTTCTGGACCTGCGTGTGTGAGGCCGCAGGCTGCTGCCACTTCCAGACACCAGGCCTGAGGGTCCGACCTGGAAACCGCCCCTCTTCTCCGCACACAGTCAGTGAGTGCTGCCAGGGAAAGTGGAACAATGCCACCCTTAGTCCCCTGAACATGGTAGTGGGGATGGATATGGTTTTTTAGGCACTTGCACAGCCAGGCACACTGCCGCGGCACTTCATGTGCATTATCTCATTTGGGTCTCACGCCCCTTTGAAATAGGTATCACTTATTTCTATGGCTATTGGACAGGTCAAGAAGCCTGCCAGGATTTGGGGCTGGCCAGACAACCTATCTCCTCAGACAAAGGGGACACACCACCACTTCCTGGTGTCAGGATGAGGAGAAACTTGCTCTTTCCCCTGAAAGTTCCCTGAAAGATCAACTCACAATTAAGGCAGATTAATAATAGATTTCTTTACCGTGCACAGGAGGAGCATCACGGAATGATGACTCAGTAGCCCCATGAAGTTTAGGTGTTTTCATACTTGTCTTTTGGAGGGGAGCAGAAATGTGGAGTATGGTCATTCTCTTTAGGGGTGAGGAATAGTGCCAGAGAGGACAAATGGATGGGGGGAAAGGTTGAATTGTAAATGAGTCTCCTGAGCAAATTAAATTTACCTGAGAGACAGGTGCCCCCACATTATATTTAAATGATGCGGGCCAGGTCTGGTTGCATTCTTGATCTTCTTTCCTGGGATATATTGAGATAAAGGGGAGAGGAAGGAAAGGCAATTGCCCCTTTGATCTTCTGATGAGGTCAGTCCAGTTTATGCAGATAGAGCGGCAGCCCCTTCCAGTGCATTTTGATCTCAAATGGCCTTTGATTAAAAATATTCTGTATATTGGCTCTGCACCTGTGGCTCAAGTGGTTAAGGCACCAGCCACGTACACTGCAGCTGGCGGGTTCGAGTCCATCCCGGGCCTGCCAAACAACAATGACAACTGCGACCAAAAAATAGCTGGGCATTGTGGCAGGTGCTTGTAGCCCCAGCTACTTGGTAGGCGGAGGCAGGAGAATCATTTGAGCCCAGGAGTTGGAGGTTGCTATGAGCTGTGATGCCATGGCACTATACCCAGGGAGACAGCTTGAGGCTCTGTTTCAAAAAATATATATATTCTGTATATCAAGGAGTCATATTTTGGGGTGAAATTTCTTGAGTTCCTTCACTGATCAATACCACACTGAGGGGTGCTCTTGGGAAGTTTCCAGGCTCACTATCCAACTGCCTTCCTTCCCCTTGGCCCTTTTCATCACTCACCTAACCCCTGGACATCTCAGGGTGGTGGGCAGTTGTACCTGCTGGCAGAAACCAAGGCATAGAGATTTGGTATCTCTGTCACAAGTCCACTTTCTAGTCTATTAGTCTGTGACTTGACCCTAAGGGGGTTTTTTTGGTAATTTTTACTTTTTTAAAACCAGAATCTCACTGATTGCCCAGCCTGGAGTAAAGTAGCTATTCACAGGCATAATCATAGCATTCTGTAGCCTTGAAGTCCTGGACTCAAGTGATCCTCCTGCCTCAGCCTCCCAAGTAGCTGGGATCACAGGTTCATGCCACCATGTCCAGCGACCCTAAGGTTATTTTACTATGTGAGGACAGGCTGATGCGGCAAGATGGGGCCCAGTGCTCAATGGAAATGTGGCTGCACCTCTGTCTGGGGAGAATGTTGGAGAGGTGAGCAGGAAGCTGGTTTACGGGGCTGCCCTTGGGACAGCATTTCTCCCTGGTTAGGGATTGATAAGGTTTTGTGGACAGCTATGCAATGTAAAGGGCTCTCTTTAAGGAAAAATAAATATAAAATTACCCATTCAAAACTAGGTGCAAACATAAATATTTATTTAGAATGAGAAATAACAACAAATCACAAGCTTCACAAGACTGACACATACAAAAGCAAACTCCCCCCACCATGGTAGGTCTCAAGTAAGCAGGGGGCTCAAAGCTTAAACTCCCTCTGTTTCACCGGACCTCACCCTCTGCTGCCTGGGGAGAGTTAGTGGAAGACTCTAATCCTTTGTCTCAAGCACCACCTTCTGGGGCTTGGCCTGGCCTTCCCAAATTCAGGAAGGGACAGTTTCAAGCAAGGTTCCAAACAGTTCTGAGCAGGGACCACCCTAATGACCTGGCACAAGCTGTCAGGGGAAGACTCTGACCCTGATCTTCTCTGTAGACCGTTGGCAGGGATCATCCCGCACCAGGTATCTGCCAGCAAGGTGCCAGGCCTAGGGCTGTGTCTGATCCTGAGAGCCGCATGGATGCAGCATGTGTAGCGCAGGGAGGGAGCCTGGCACACATCAGGTGCTCATTAAATGTTGCTTTCCTTCCCTTTTCCCCACTTGCCAGGCACCCTCAGGCACTGAGGCTGCGCCCAGCATAAGCAGTGCTCACAGCAGCCACATGCCAATGTTCTGGGAGTCCAGCTCCCATTCTCCCCAGCCATGAAACAGCAACCACGCTGTTGGTGACGAGGCAAGACACCCAAATCCTAGAGGTCAGCAGGACCATAGGGGCTGTCCTGGCCCCTCAGACAGACCCAGAAGCAATTCCCTCCCCTCAGACAGACCCAGAAGCAGACCCTCATTTGTCGGAGGTCACCCAGCAGGACAGGGCACAGGCAAGTCTCCTGGATCCCAGTCCCTCCCCCACAGATGCCCCCGCCTCAGGAAACTAAGAAAGGGCTCTTCAACCCCAGGAGAGTGAGAGTCACACTCAGTGTTGGAAACAGAATGCAAAACCACAACTTCAACAACCTGGCGGTTCTTGGGCCTCATTCCCGGAGTCTCTGGGGTAGCGGGCTTCCTCTAGGACGCTACATCGGGAGTTTAGGAGCTCCTGGTGCCCCTGCCTGAAAGCCCCTCTCTGTGCAGTGAGGCTGGCTAGGTTGGGGAGGAAGGCGGAGAAAGAAGTGGCCAGGCAAAGGGGTGCTAAAAGCTGAGGTACTTTCAGGACATCCCCTGTCAAGTGGTGGAGTCCCAAGTCCCAACATTTCAGGCACTGTGATGGGCTGGGCAGTACTTGTGGTTTGAGGGACAGGGTACAGAGGTCCGCAGCGCCCTTCTACAGGGATGAAGATGGGGACAGGGGTTTGATGCGTCCCCTCGCAGAGGACTACGGCGGAAGACCGGGGTCAGAGGCTCCCCGCTTCCCTGGAGACCGCCGCAGGAGACACCGTTCTCGTGCGCTGCAGAGTAGCTCAGCCCGAGTGTGGGACGCGCCACCTGCTGGCCCCGGAGTGCGAGGCCGCGCGGTCTGGCGGCGCCACCTGCTGGCCATGTTGGGAAACGCAACCTGGCCGCGCCACTTGGCGGGAGCAGAACCTGGAGGGCTGCCAGAGAGGTGCTCCCCCTTTAGCTTCTACACCCCGCGAGCTCCGAGTCCCTGCCCTCCCAGGGGCTCCTGGTCAGGACCTGTTTCCCTTCCCCTGACAGCGCCTGTTGTCACAGCTCCTTGCGCCTCCAGAATTGGGCCTCCCGGAGCAGGCGCCTTCATCCACAATACCCACCCCCCACCCTGTCATCTTAACGAATCCCTTGATATCCCTGAACTTCAGTTTCTTTTTACGATAAAAAGGGGGCACTCATGAAGCCACGTGCAGGGCAGTGGAACAACTGGACAGAACAATGGGTCAGCTTGCACCACCCAAGGCTTTGGTCCGGTGGGAGGAGGTCCGACATAGATATGGGGTGGGAGGGGCGTTTCTGAACCCAGGAGTGGGAGACGCGGCAGGTGACCATAAAAATAACCCCTCCCCTCCTAAGTCCAGGAGCTTTTGGAGCAATTTCCAGGCCCCTTAATTCTCTAGGCAGACTTTAGGCTGACTAGGACCTCACAGGCCCTCGGGCAGTTGGGTCCTCCCAGCAAGGCTTGCTCAGGTGAAAGCAGCCTCCTGTGATCTCCATGAGAAGCCCTGAGTGTGAAGATGACGGATTTGCTCTTGTTGGGACAGGGCCAGTTGTCCGGTAAGCCCCCTCAGCACCCCTGCCCCTGTCGAGGACCTGGGCTCTTGTCCTCTGCGTTGCCGTGTCCACAAACTGTCCCCACTGAGAGGTTGTAGAGTGGTTACAGCAGTGGTTTTCAAACTGGGAAATCAAATATTCTGAAGCAAACAGAATCATCTGGAGGGCTTGTAAAAACCCAGCATAGGTCCTGGGTGGTGTCTGAGAATCTGCATTTCTGACAAGTTCCCAGGGGGTGCTGAGACTTGAGGTCCACTGAGAACCCCTGACTTAGAGTCTGACTAGACATGGGTGCAAATCCTGGTCCCATCATGTACTGAGTTGGGAGTAGTTACTTGACCTTGATCTCAGTTGCCTTGATATCAAGTGAGGACCCAACTCTCAGTGCTGCAGGGAGCATTGGCTGAGATGGGGCCTGCAGTGCTCAGCTAGGGGCGGGTGTGGAGGTGGCTGTGGGGTGGCTGTGCATAAGTGGTGGCTGCTCTCCTTAGCATGCTGTGCTCCTGAATTCCACCAAGAGTTCTCCCGTATGTGGTGTAGTGGCTGCTACAAAGTGACGATAGGAGGATTAAAAGGGAAAGAAAACATAATGAATAGACATGATTTTATTTGAGAACCTTGTTACAATCTTGTAACAAGAATTGTACGCAGGAAGTCATGGTGGCCTCAGTGGGGAGACAAGGGTGACCGCTTCTAGGAGTCCGGAATAGGACCTAGAAGAGCCAATGTATGGACTGAGCCTGGAAAGCAAGGCATCATCCATCCTAGTAGGGAGAAGGGCACTTCAGCCCGGGAGAGCAGCTAGTGCTCTGCTTCTCAATTCCACCACACATTGGGATCACCTGGAGCTCTTTTAAAACCCCAGTACCCAGGTGGCACCGTAGGCCAATAATGTCTGAATCTTAGGGGGTGCTATGGACTGAATGTGTCCCTCCAAAATTCATATGATTCAAACCCTAATGTGATGGTATTAGGAGGTGGAGCCTTTGGGGGTGATTAGGTTTAGATGAGGTTGGAGCCCCCCTAATGGGATTAATGCCCTTATATAAAGAGACGGCAGATGTATGGACACACAGAACCCAACCATGCTGGCTCTCTGATCTCAGGCTTCCAGTCTCCACAATAGTGAGAAAGAAATACTTGTTGTTTTAGCTACCCAGTCTATGGCAATTTGTTGCTGAGCTAACAGGGAGAACAACCACAGGAATTGTTTGAAGGTGTCTGCACAGGTGTCAATGTGCAGATGAGGCTGAGACCCACAGAGCAAAGGCTTGAAGGAACAAATTTACATTTCTGCCCAGGGATATGGAGCAAATAGCTCAAGGTGCCTGGAAATGAGCTGCATAAAGCAGAAATATGGGGCAGGAAATCAGGGCCACGGAAGAATTCTGACTAGCAAATGAAATAAGCAAATACTTGTGGTCTTTAATTTGCACAATGACATCCCTGACAACCACCAAGTTTGCATTTGAACCCAACTTGCTGTTGCCTCAAGAAGGGAGTAGCTGGAAAGTTTATACCACCTGATTCATCTTAGGATACTCTGAGCCTAGAAAACAGCACTCAGGAATGCTTGTTGAATGGATCAAATAGCTCTGTAGTCCAAAAATGTGCTCCCACTTGAGTGGCCAGTCTTTACTGCACGTGGGTTCAAGGGGCTTTGTGATGTCTCTCATTTGGGTTAATGTGGTTTGAGGGATGTCAAGAAACTCCATAAAGACCCCTGTGGCTGTGGCTGCTGCCTGAAATCCCACTAATGGAGCTTCATGTGTTTTGCTGATTCTTGTTCACACCATGTCAACTGCATTGCCAGAGGTAGGTTTTCAAAGGTTGAAGGGGGCAGAAAGCCTAAAGTTTATGGGGAAGTTGGGGGAAGATTCAGAAAGAGAGACCTGAGAGCCCTCTGAGAGATAGCCCTGGGCACTGGTCAGAACCTAGGATGGAATAAAGAAGCCATGAAAGACAGTTGCTTCTTTTCTTTTTCAAACTGGAACCTCCTGGCCTTTTTCCTTGGTTCTTGCAATTTTTATGCTACACCCTATAGGAAAGTTCTCTATTTTCCCAAGGACTAATTCTGCTAATCATAGGATACAGATTGATTTTTCAAAGAAGAGGGATGTAATCTTAAAACATTTCTAATAACCAACACGGTAAAAGACTGTGATATTCCACGCATGTGTTGATCAGTTTGCCCCTGACTTGTTTACATCCTCTAGGCTGAAGCTCCTAGAAGGGACTCTGAGGGAAGGTTTGAATGCAAGTGGGTTCTTTAGGAAGTAATCTCAAAAAGCCTCAGTGGAGTAGTGGAGAAGTGAAACAGGGAGATGAAGGAGGCCAATAGAGGGTGTGCTAATGAGCAACTGAGGTTTGAGCCCACTGGGGTATTTGAGGACACACTATTAAACATGTCCCAGAGTTATTCCACAGGACGGGCAAGGGATCTGGGCACCTTATATCCACTAGTTCCCGCCAGTCATTGGTTGGTGGTTGTTCCCAGTAGCATTAACTCCTTGACACCTCTAAGCTGGCAGTGCACATACTCTTGGCCAGAGATAGTCCTCAGGCAAAGGTAATTGTAGTCCTGTGGGGTAGGACACCTACAGCATCTGCTACACAGACCAGCCCATTCACATGCCAACCCATCTGTGAACAGCTCAGGAATGTGTTCACCCGACCACTGTCAGCCTTTTCATTCCATTAATTTAGACACCAGCACTTTCATGTGCTAACTTATTCACAAGGCATCATCCTTGTGCCAATTAATGAGAAAAATGGTCTACATAGAACCTGGCAATTCAAAAATATCCCAGGCTCCAGTGAACATAGGTGGCAATTCTACTTGGTGGTATCAGTGTATTTGAAGTAATTTTCTCTATTAGTGTGATTTTATTTCTTCTTTTTTTATTTTAGTGTCTTTATTATAGGTATTTGCTTTGAGGTCACCAAGAGACTTACCAAGACCATCTTATACTTATAACAAGTTTGATAACTTAGCTTTGATCACAAAGAAAAGAACAGAAGACTAAAACACTGTACACTTTAATTTCATTTTTCCACATTTTGACTTTTTACTGTTTCAATTTTTATCTTTTATGTTACCTCTGAACAAATTGTTATAATTCCATTATTTTTGTTATATTTGCCTTTTCATACTAGAGATACGAATGGTTTACATGCCACTATTCCAGTAGTAGAGAATTCTAAATTTGTCTAGAGTACTTCTAAATTTGGTATTTACTTTACCAGTGAGTTTTATACTTTCAGATGATTTTCTAGTTGCAAATTATTTTAAGTTTGTGGACTCCCCTTAGTGTTTCTTTTAAGACAGGTCTAGTGGTGATGAATTTTCTCAGCTTTTGTTTGTTTGGGAAAGTTTAGATATCTTCTTCCTGTTCTGAGGCTAGCATTGCGGGGTCAAGTATTCTCAGTTGGCAGTTTTTTCCTTTCAACACTTTGACTGTCTCTTCCTATACCCTCCTGCCCTGTGTGGTCTCTGCTGAGAAGTGTGCTGCCAGAAAAATAAGAGTTCCTCTGTATGTTATTTGCTTCTTTTCCCATGCTGCTTTTAGACTCTGTTTTTGACCTTTTAGAGTTTGATTATTATATGCCTTAGATATGGGTAGTCTTATCTGGGTTGAATCTATTAGGTGATCTTTGACGTTTCTATACCTAGATTTCAGTTAGTATATCTTTGATTAAAATTTCTGCTTTCTCTTTTTCAATTCCCTCTTGAAAGCCAGTGACTCTTAGATTTATTCTTTGGGGTTATTTTCTAATTTTGTAAATATTGCCCATTCTACTTTCTTTTTCCATCTCTGATCATGTATTTTTAAATAATCACTCTTTGATCTCATTAATTCTTTCTCCTGCTTGATCAATTCTGTTCTTGAAACCCTCTGATGCGTTTTTTCAGTTCAGCCAATATATTTCTCAGTTTCAGAATATATGTTTCATTTATTCTAATTATTTCAGTCTTTTAAAAAATTTCTGATAAATTTATGACTTATTTTTCTTTGTTATTGTTGAGTTTGCTGAGTTTCCTTATGATTGCTATTTTAAACTCTTGATCTGAGACCTCACAGATTGCCATCTTATCGGGCTTGGTCCCTGGTTCCTTCCTTTGTCCATTTGGGGAGGTCATGGTTCTGTTTGCTATTTCTTAATGGATATACATCTATGTCTTTACATTAAAAGATTAGGTATTTGCTCTAGTCTTTGCTGTCTGGGTTGGTTTATTCTCTGTAGTGCATATGTGTTCAGAGGTCCTTGGAATTTGCCCAGTTAATTTTTTAGCCTTAGATTGCTATCTCCTTTTTGGCACTAAGTAGTGCCTTAAGCCCAGGTTAGTTGTGGCTTTCACAAAAGTTCAAAGGGCTACCTGTCCTGGATGGGGATGGGGCCGGGGGGGGGGGCTGTCTCCCAAGGGGATTCCTTAGCTGTGTGGAGAGGTGGCTAAGGGCTAATGCCCTGAGGATCTGTGGATAGCACCTCTTATAATATGATGCTGCTGAACTATCTCTCTGATTTAACATCTTCCTTATTTGAGATGGGAGAGCTGCCCCTGGGTTCCACACACTGAGGCTACTAGCTCCATCTCTACCACCTGTCTCAGCTGCTTTCAGAGGTCCCTCTCCCTATAGTTGACCTCACTTTTTCCAGTGTAGAAACCAAGAGTTTGGGAGACTTTTCCATGTGGTGCCTTGCAACTTGAGAGAGGGGCATCTTGGATAGGGAAATTCATTTCTCTTAACAGTTTTTCACATTTCTGTGGCCCTGGGATTGCCACAGCCTCGTTTTTGTGTTCTGGAATATTAGTGGTTATAATTCTATGATTGGATAGTTGGTTTGGGTGGAAAGTGGAGCTAGATTACTTCTACTTCACCGTTTTGGTGATGTTTGGTTTCAGCTTACTTTATACTGGCTGGGACGAGGCTGGTCTTACATGTTTTCATGCAGTCACTCAAAAACAAAGAGGTTGCTTAAGCTAGCGATTTTTCATCAAAGATAACAGGGAGCATCCCAGGAAGATTTTAATTTAGATGAAGGTACAAATTCCAAGAATAAAGAGGTTTTTTTCTCCTTGTATCACAAGAAAACCAGCAACATCCATAAGGTTTGTTTCATCTACGTGAGGTGGTGCTTTTAAAAAATAAGGACAGAGAAATTAATTAGACTTTGGAGAATGGTGATAGTTTTTTCCTCATGTCTGATACAAAAGGCATTGGGCAGATTTCTGTGGGGCCTCAAGACTGAACTCAGCTCTACTGAAGAATTTGTCTCCAAACTTCAAGGCCTCAGATGACAATGCCACTGTGGGTCTAACCACACTGCCCTAAACGACAAGGCAAGAAAACCACTCTGCCGGTGTCTGATTCTTGAGAGATGATAGAGCCTTCACTTTTTAACGAGGTGGTAAAACTTCCCTTTTGCAAAGAATAGCAAGAGATTTTTGTAGATGTGAATCAGCCTGTTTTGTACCAACTTAAAAGCAATAAACACAATCTCCATACCGACGATGATGTAAATGGAGAAGAAGAGGAAGAAGTTAGGGTGTTCTAGAACAGTATCCCCAAACCCAATGGTGGTCAGTGTGACGAAGCAGAAATAGAAGGCACTCTCAAAGTCCAGATGTTTCTCCCAGAAGGGGAGGACGGCAGCTGCGCAGGAAATGTAGGCAAAAACGACAAGGGCAATGATGGGGAGAGGGACATCCAGCTTCTCCACCTGCTGCCCAACCTCATCCAAGTTGCTGATGATGGAGTATGAGAGTTTCCCCGACACCAGTTCAGGACACGAGGTGCTCCTCTCCATGGCCTGCGTGGGCAGTTGCAGTATGTTATGTTTCTCTTGTGCAAGAAATCTCTCGAACAGCTCCAGGTTGTGGCTTGGGGTTGGAGGACACTTGCTGGGTGCCGGACCTGGGAGCTCTTCTGCAGTGATGGTGATCTGAGGGATGGCTTCATCTGCAGGCCTGGTGGCAGGCTTCCTCCTGCAGAACAGCTGGGAGCACCACTTGGAGAGGTGATGGGTGAAGAAGGAGAGTTTTCGGAACCGATTGTAAGATGTGGATAAGATGGTTGCCAGGATGTCACCTGTGTCCGTGAGGACCAAGAACATCAGGGGAATACCAAAGAGAGCGTAGAGCATGCACACGTACTTGCCGAGCCTGGTGACGGGGTAGATGTGGCCGTATCCTGAAAGAGAAGAGTCTAACGTTATCTGTCACTTTCTCTCCACACCATAAGAGACTTTAAAGAAATCTTATGACATTTCCCCTCCTTAGCTTGACTTTTACACAACATGTTTGAATCTCATAGCATTCATCCACTTGTCTGGCATTAGGCCTGCTTTGGTGGGAGGGGCAGGGAGTGAAGTCCATATTCCCTTTAGGATAAGGAACAACTCACACCCAGATTTTTGACCTGAAATGTCCTTGGCAGGGGACAAGCACAGGTTTGGGGGTGAGGTGATTGCCTTGCATTCTGCTGCAGCCATTTCTGAGTGTCCCCAAGAGGATGGGCTCAGCTCATCCTGGAAGGACAGGATAAGCACAGGTGAGCAGGGCTGGGCAGGTTTGCCATCATACCCACCTCCTTCTTCATCCTCCATGGAGATACCGGCTTTTAAGAAGCCACCTTTGTTCTCTGTGGGATATCTGGGCCTCTTAAGAGGCACTTACTATGTGCCAGTGGTGCACACAACATCACAGATAGTTTTAAGGACAGTAGAAGGATGGAAGATGAATATAACTGCTGCCCTCAGAGCCATTTGTGAGTTAGTAGATTGGACAAACATGTTCACAGATGACAGTGAAACCATTAGTAGCTAGGATCTGACCGACCTATGTGAATCCCAACTCTGCCATTTACGAGAGTGTTACTTGACTGCTCACACGTTTTTCAGGATTCTTATCTGTAAAATAGGGATGACGATCCCTACTTTATATATTGACCAGTTGGGAGGATTACATGAGGCTTGGGCACAGGGGCTATTAATAAATGTTGGCACCCTCACCCTTGAGAGCTAATAAAATACCTGCCTATCGAGCACTTCTGTGGGCTGCGCGTCACTCAAGCTCCATACACAGGTATTTTTATTTCATTTCACAGATGGGGAAACTGAGGTACATAAAAATGAAGTCACTTGGCCAAGAGCATACATGTGCTCAATAGTGGAGTTGGGAGTCAAACCCACAGGGCTCCCTGGCTCCCAACCAGTGCTCTCAACCAGTGAGAACCAGAAGGCAAGTAAAGGGAGGGGTGGAGTGAGGCCTCTGCACTCTTCAGGAGCCCTCCCTCTGCCCCCCTTCCGTGGCCCTCCCCTCTCATCTACAGAGGGGCAGGAGCAGAGAGACAGCCAATCCCACAGCACAGGTGATTGGCGCTTCTGGAGCAGGCAAGTTTCATTGACTTTTTAAAAAATTTTTATTAAATCATAGCTGTGTACATTAATGCAGTCATAGGGTACAGTATGCTGGTTTCATCAAACTGGTTAACATAGCCTTCATGGCATTGTCTTAGTTATTGTGTTAAGATATTTGTATTCTACATTTAGAAAGATTCAAATGTACCCTTGTAAGATGAACCATAGGTGTGGTCCCACCAATCACCCTCCCTCTCCCCTTTCCCCATATTCTTGAGCAATAATTGGGTTAAAGCTGTCATATTGACTGACTTTAATGATGAAAAAGCTTTTGGATTAATTCCTATGTTTAATTTTTCTTTTTTGAAACAGAGTCTAACTTTGCTGCCCTCAGTAGAGTGCTATGGCATCATAGCTCACAGCAACCTCAAACTCTTGGGCATAGGTGATTCTCTTGTCTGAGCCTCTCAAGTAGCTGAGACTATAGGTGCCCACCATAATGCCTGGCTATTTTTTTATAAACAGGGTCTTGCTCTGGCTCAGGCTGGTCTCGAGCTAGTGAACTCTAGCTTGTGAGCTTAGGTGACCGGCCTGCCTCGGCCTCCCAGAGTGCTGGGATTACACGCATGAGCCACCATGTCCTCTGGGGACACACAGGCTTTTAGGTTGCCCACCCCCACCAGGATCCCAAGGGCAGGACAGGGAGATGTGGCCCTCAAAGGGTCTCCTCAGTCTGAATCCGTCCCAGTGCATTCAGCACTACTCTGGCTATTTCCACTAGGCACCATTTGATGACATGGTCGGTTACCTGTGTATGTGCAGTAATTCATTCAATGAACATTTATTGAGTGCTTACTGCATACACTGGGGACACAGTAGTGAGCAAAGTAGATAAGTGATCCAACCTGGCTGAGCCTCTGGTTTAGTGGGTGATTCAGATATTAATCAAAAAACCACACGATTGAGTATATAATTACAAACAGAGACCAATAGCAGGGAGAGAGCAGACTGCTATGAATGATTACAACAAAGGCCCACATCCTGGCCTCAGGAAAGACTTTTTGGTAAGGTGACTCTTGAGCTAAGATTAGGAAGGAGACTAAAAATTAGCCAGGAGAAGAGAGCAAAAGCAGCGTGTGCAAAGGTCCCCTGGCGGGTTCAAGAAAAGGCAGATCACAGAGTGGGCACCCCCTACATGGAGTGTACAGGGGAGGGCCGGGGGGCTGAAATCTAGCCTGTGGTGCCTTTCCCAAGCTGTCAGCAGGGCTATGTCTACCTAGAGGGAATGTGATTTTTCTGATTTTTCACCCATATGTCACCTAGCTGTCACCCTAGTTCAAGGAAATGAGGGAAGGACAATGTGGCCAGTGTATAGGGAGGCAGCAAGGTGAGGCCGGGGAGGGGGATGGGGTCTGAGGGCTCACCTGACAGATAGGGAGGTGCCTGGATCAGTTTGGAAGCCTGAAAAAACACTCCCCTAGAAAGATATCAAGTCCTAATTCCTGGAATCTGTAAACATTACCTTATTTGGAAAAGGGGCCTTTGCAGATGTGATGAAGGACTTGGAAATGTGGAGATGATCTCGAATTTTCTGTGTGAGCCCTAAATGCTGTGTAAATGTCCCTATGAAGGAGGGGCAGAATAGGATTTTTTTTTTTTTTGAGACAGAGTCTCACTATATTGCCCTCAGTAGAGTACCACAGCTCACAGCAACTTCAAACTCCTGAGCTTAAGCGATTCTCTTGCCTCAGCCTCCCAAGTAGCTGGAACTACAGGAGCCCACCACAACGCCAGGCTATTTTTTGTTGCAGTTGTCATTCTTGTTTAGCTGGCCCGAGCTGGGTTTGAACCTGCCAGCCTCGGTGTATATGATAGGATTTTACGTATAGAGAGGAGGAGGCGGCAACGTGACCTGTAGCCCCAGATACTGGAAAGCTGGCCACTGCAGGTACTAGGAGGGGCCGAGAAGTCTCCCCTACTAGAGCCTCCAGAAGGAGTGCAACTCTGGAATGCCTTGCATTCTGGCCTCCAGAACTTGACAGAGTAAGTTTCTATTGCTTTGAGCAGGCAAGTTTGTGGGAATTTGGTAGAACAGGCACTGGAAACGAATACAAGCCACTGTGGTACCTGCCCAGGTGAGAAATGATGGGAGCTTTGGGCAAGGTGGGAGCTGAGAGAAGGACAGAGACAGACTAGACATCTAGTTCTGAACTTGGGGTGTCACAGAAAAGCTCTTGGAGAGCATGGAACAGGCTCTCCTGAATCCGCTGTTCTCCATGGCACAGGTGGGTATAGTGGGTGAAGTAGGTTTACAACGCAAGAGATGTGCCACATTCTAGAAAATCTATCAAGGAAGTGAGTCTCCAAGAGCACACAGCCTCTGCAAAAGAAATGTATTAACTGTCCTCATTAGTGAAAGCCGAAATGCATAATGGAACTCATATCAGTTTTTATAATGTATTCACATCTTCTGATACAATCAGTTCACTGCACTTAGCCTGTGAGTATTTAATAGTCCTTACACTCTCCTCTTTCATCCAAAGGGCTGACCCAGTTGAGAATGACTGAGGATCAGCTGGCCTCGCACCTGTCTGATATCCCAGTCTTAGCATCAAGGCCAGGTGCACTTCAAGTGCCCCAGAGCTGCAGGGCAGGAAGTTGTTTTACCAGAGGGACTTTCAAATACGTTATTGATTATGGGGAGTCCAGAACATTCCCCACATCCTTTTCCCATTGTAATTACTGGGCAGCATGATGTCCTAATTGACTCGTATGATGGGCAGTAGCATCAGTTTCTTGGAATTTAAACCAAGCTAATGCATTTCCATTAGATCAGTGATTCTCAGTCTGGATTCCCATTAGAATCACCTGGAGGGCTCTCAGAAATGCTGGTGTCTGGGCTCCATCTCTAGAGATTCTGACTTGATTGCTGGGCTGGGAGCTTCGAAATGCTCTCCAGGTGACTCTGATGTGTGGCCAGTGCTGAGGACCATGCGTTGGGTTAGGGCCTCCCAAACATTAATAGGTATCAGAATCACATGAGAACCTTTTAAAACCCAGATTACTGGGCCCCACAGCTATGGTTTCTGGCTCAGCAGGTCTAGGATGGGGCCCGAGAATTAGTTTGTATTTCTGACAAATTCCCCAGTGATGCTGATACTACTGCTTTGGGACCACACTTTGACACCCATGGCAATCAATCAGTTGTTGTCAACAGGGGACAATGTTGCTCCCCAGGGGAGATTTGGCAATGTCTACAGATGTTTCTGGCTGCCACAGTGGGGGCGGCAGGGAAAATGCCGTAGCATCTAGTGTATAGAGGCTGGAGATACACTCCACTTCACACAATGTGCAGGGCAGCCCCTGCTGTCCCCCCCAAATTAGCCAGTCCATGAGGCCAACAGTAGCAAATTCAGGAAAAGAAAAAAGACAAAGTCGACCCTAAACCCTCAGCTTCTTGCACATCTCCAGGGACTTCCTTGCAGTAGCTGCTGTCCTGGGACTGTTCCCTGAGCTGTGGGTTCCCCCTGGTACCAGCCTCGGGGCCTGACCTCAGCCCTTCCTCTGACTCGCCCACAGTGAGTCTGTCTCAGAGCCTGAGCTTGCTCACCTGTGGAAAGGGACCGTTGCAGCACCTACCCTGTGGGGTAGTGGTGAGAATAAATGCAATTCAGCACGTTAAAGCCCCTTTGCCCCTCCAGGCTATGTGCTGAGTGGTGGAGCTGTTGTCTATTTTCCTCCAGCCCATTACCTGTCTCCCCCATGTCACCATTCGGGACAAGAGAAGCCACATGGGGCCTGTACAAGCTCTCCTGTGGTTCTGACTGGTTTGTGAAGCAGTGTGGTGGACTCTGGGCGTCCACCCCACAGCCTTCCCCCACCTTTCCCTGCAGGGCCACTGCTCCCCCCTGATTTAGGAGTGGGTGTTCTGGTGATCCGCTTCCCTACAAAAGGCTCCTGTGGGGTGATCCTTGATGGTTATGACACCCCTGGAAAGAGACAATGAGCCCTTTCTCTACTAGATGTGGGCATGTTTGGTTGGAGTATGGACTTGGTAGCCTCTTGTGACCCCCTGAGTGGAAGGATGGAGAAAACTTAGTGCCCAATGCCATGACCGAGTGTGTACCTCAGTGACCCCACTGGACTTCCTACTTGTCTGCTGACACATCTTCCTTACGGTTTAAGCCAGTTGGTTGGGTTTTCTGTTAGTGACAGCTGAAGGCATCCTGGCTGTCACTTATATACAAGGTCATTAGTTGATCCGCACGCTGACCCTGAGAGGCAGGTCTAGCAAGGTTGTGGGCCCAGGTATGAGGCTCAGAGGGGCTATGTCCCTTGCTGGAGAGGACACAGCACTGACCCAGGACAGCCAGCCTCAAGAATCCACAGCTGGCCACTGTGCTGGGTCACCACCCTGCATGTGAGGGAACCCTGCCTCAGCTCTGTGATCCCTGTGGGCAGAACCCTCCCATGGACCAGATTGGCACTTGTGTTCTCTTGAATGAAGAGAGGGGCTGCTGTCCTTTTTGCTAGCCAGCTGTGGAAGGGCTGAGTGATGGGCTACACTCTTGGTGAGTGTGGCTGACAAAAGTTGAGGACAGGCTTGGCGCCTGTGGCTCAATGGGCTAAGGTGCCAGCCACGTACACCTAAGGTGGCGGGTTCGAATCCCCAGCCTGGGCCCGCCAAACAATGATGGCTGCAACCAAAAAATGGCCAGGCATTGTGGCGGGCGCCTGTGGTCCCAGCTGCTTGGGAGGCGGAGGCAGGAGACTCGCTTGAGCCCAGGAGTTGGAGGTTGCTATGAGTTGTGATGTCATGGCACTCTACCCAGGGGGATAGCTTGAGGCTCCGTCTATTTCAGTCTTTTTGTAGGATACATAATATAACAGAATTAAAATGAAATTTGATAAAATTCAGATCAGAGTGATGTGGGAAGTAAAGGCTTCAGTAAAATAAAGTGTTAATTAGCTTAAATATTTAAGATTGTTGGGTAGCACCTGTGGCTCAAAGGAGTAGGGTACCAGCCCCATATGCCAGGAGGTGGCAGGTTCAAACCCAACCCCAGCCAAAAACTGCAAAAAAAAAAAATTAAAGATTGTTGTGGGCATATAGATAACACCTGTTTTAGGTAACCACAAAGTATGGAGTGAACATCACAGAACAGAAACTAAAGAACATACTGGAAAATTGTTTGAGCTAATTTAATTCTTATAGGGGGAACTGAGCCCTGATCTTCAGCATAAGACTCGCTTTCTGCTTGAGAGACCTGGTGAATCATGAGAGTGGCATGACTGGCCTCTAAGAGAAAATGTGTATGTGAGGTGTAGCAATAATAATTATGATAGTCTCTAGATTCTAAAGGTCTCTTGAAGCTGAGGCAGAGGTTGTGCTCAAGGTCTGTGGTTTTGCAAAAACAAAAGGTGGAGACAGTTTATTTGACCTTCTCATGTCCTCCCTAATCAGTTCTAATATTAGGCAAGCAGCTTTTGTCTCCCCCTTCCCATTTTATGATAATACACATCCGAGCTTTACTCAGTGGGGCTCCTTCAGTGTTCCTAGGTCCTCCGACACAGACTTTGTGTCAGGCCTCTTCATTCTTTTGCACCAAGACCCCTCCATCTGGTGATACCCAAACTTTGTTATTGTTGTTGCAGTTTTTGGCCAGGGCCAGGTTTGAACCTGCCACCCCAGTATATGGGGCTGGCGCCCTCCTCCTTGAGCCACAGGCACCACAACCACAAACTCTTTTAAGCTCTTATATTGTGACCCAGATTGAAATGATAGGTGATTTGAGTTGCATGACTCAATGTTTTATAATTCCTAATTATAAAAAAGTCCTAGGATAAATGCTAATGTGATGACTTTTTCTATAATTTTCTTGTGAATAAATTATTGAGGATTTTTACATCTCAACTTGTCATATATTCTGATTGATTGCCTCTAACTTCATATTTTCTACTAGATTTCTCGCATGCTGGCAGCCAAAACTGTCCTGGCTATCCGCTATGATGCCTTTGGTGAGGATTCCAGTTCTGCAATGGGAGTTGAGAACAGAGCCAAATTAGAAGCCAGGTTGAGAACTTTGGAAGATAGAGGGGTAAGAACCAAATCCTACCTATTGCAAATAATGTTAACCTGTCAAAAATGAATAAACTCTGAGTAGATTTATGAGCTTATTTTACTTGCTTGCTAGTTTTATTTTGTGATATTTTTTCTTTGAGACAAGAGTCTCATTTTGTCACCGTTGGTAGAGTGCCATAGCATCATAGCTCACAGCAACCTCAAACTCTTGGGCTCAATCAATTCTCTTCCCTCAGCCTCCCAAGTAGCTAGGATTACAAGCACCTGTCACAATGCCCAGCTATTTTTAGAGTGAGGGTCTTGCTCTTACTCAGTCTGGTCTTGAACTCATGAGCTCAAGCAAACCATTAACCTCAGCCTCCCAGGGTGCTAGCTAGGATTATAGGCGTGAGCCACTGCTCCCAGCTTTTGTGATAACATTTCAATATGCCTATAGATTATTTTTGTGCTTTCTGTTAACAATTTCTTATATTAACTAAGCATTATATATTGAATAATGTTTGCCATTAAGATATGCTATGGGAAATGACATGAAATAAAGTTATAATAACTAAAAATAACAAAGAAAATTAGTAGGAATTGCTGCTTGCTCACCCACTGATTCATTATACCAGATTATAAAGAGATAATGACTTAGACTTTTATTTATAATTTTCCTTTTTTAATTTAGATAAGAAAAATAAGTGGAACAGGAAAGACATTAGCAAAAGCAGAAAAATATGAACATAAAAGGTGAGTGTATTTGAGGGTATGGGTAAATGGTTTCTGTCAATTTAAATGTTAATTATTGATGAGAATGGTCTATTATAAATTTTAACTCAATACGCTCCTAGGAATTTTTTTTTTTTTTTTTAAGACAGAGTCTCACTTTGTCAGAGTGCCATGGCATCACAGTTCACAGCAACTTCAAACTCTTGGGCTCAAGTAATTCTCTTACCTTAGCCTCCCAAGTAGCTGGGACTACAGGCACCTCCCACAATGCCCGGCTATTTTTAGACAGGAGGCCTCACTCTTTCTCAAGCTGGTCTCTAAGCGGTGAGCTCAGGCAATCCACCCACCATGGCCTCCTACGTGCTGGTATTACAGGCATGATCCACCAGGCCTGACTGGTTTTTATCATATACATTATTTCCAAATACTGATTGTAAATTTTAAGTTCTTCTAGTGTGCCATTTATCAAAAAGAATGTGTTCAGAGTTAATCCACAATAAAACAAAAAATATATATATATTTTTTCTTTTCTTTGTAGAGACAGAGTCTCACTTTATCACCCTTGGTAGAGTGCCATGCTGTCACACAGCTCACAGCAACCTCCAACTCCTGGGTTTAGGTGATTGTCTTGCCACAGCCTCCCAAGTACCTGGGACTACAGGCCACAATGCCTAGCTATTTTTTGTTGCAGTTTGTCTGGGGCTGGATTTGAACCCACCATCCTCGGTATATGGTGCTGGTGCCCTATTGACTGAGCCACAGGCACCGCCCAGTAAAACCTATTTTAAAAAAATAATGTAAATAGGGCGGTGCCTGTGCTCAGTGAGTAGGGCGCCGGCCCCATATACCAAGGGTGGCGGGTTCAAACCCAGCCTCTGCCAAACTGCAACAAAAAAATAGCTGGGCATTGTGGCAAGGGTCTATAGTCCCAGCTACTTGGGAGCCTGAGGCAAGAGAATCACCTAAGCCCAGGAGTTGGAGGTTGCTGTGATCTGCGTGACGCTGCCATGGCACTCTATGGAGGGCAATAAAGTGAGACTCTGTCTCTAAAAAAATAATAATGTAAATAAAGAAGACAAGTCTAAAAATGGCTGAAGTAGGCTCAGTGCCTGTAGCTCAAGTGGCTATGATGCTAGCCACATACACTGGAACTGGCGGGTTCCAATATAGGCCGGGCCCACCAGACAACAATGATGACAACTACAACCAAAAAAAAAAGGCTAGGCATTGTGGCAGGCACCTGTAATCCCAGCTACTTGGGAGGCTGAGGCAAGAGAATCACTTAAGCCCAAGAGTTGGAGGTTATTGTGAGCTGTGACGCCACAGCACTCTACCCAGGGCAACAGCTTGAGACTCTTGTCTCAAAAAAAAAAAAGGCTGAAACGTGATAAAATATTTAAACTTAATTGATAAATCGACCTAGGATTTGTGTGTGGCAGACTCTTAAGGTTATTTGAAGGAACAAACAATACTGATAAGGTGGTGACGATGGAAGTATAATGTGGTACAGCTTTTCTGGGAAGCTGTTTGGTAGTACGTAACAACATCCTTAAAAATGCTCCTTGTCAGCTCGCTGCCTGTAGCTCAGTGGCTAGCACACCAGCTGCATACACTGGAGTTGGTGGGTTCAAGTCCATCCTGGGTCTGCCAAACAATAATGACAACTACAACAAAAAGTATATATATAGCCAGGAGTTGTGGTGGGCACCTATAGTCCCACTAACTTGGATGGCTGAGGCAAGAGAATCGCTTAAGCTCAAGAGTTTGATGTTGCTGTGAGCTGTGACTTGACAGCGCTCTACTGGTGGCAACATAGTGAGACTCTTGTCTCAAAAAAAAAGCTCATTGGCTCCGCGCCTGTGGCTCAATCGGCTAAGGCGCCAGCCACATACACCTAAGGTGTCAGGTTCAAATCCCCAGCCCAGGCCTGCCAAACAACAATGATGGCTGCAACCAAAAAATGGCCAGGCGTTGTGGCGGGCACCTGTGGTCCCAGCTACTTGGGAGGTGGAGGCATGAGACTTGCTTGAGCCAAGGTGTTGGCGGTGGCTAGGAGGTGTTATGCAAGGGAACTATACCCCGGGGTTGCGCTTGTGGCTCCATCTCAAAAAAAAAAAAAAAAAAAAAGCTCATTGTCATTAACCCAACTATTTTTGATGTTAGGAATCTTGTAATCCTTTATCAATTTCTTTTTCTTTCTTTTTTTTTTTTTTTAAGAGACAAAGTGTCATTATGTCGCCCTTGGTAGAGGGCCCTGGCGTCACAGCTCACAGAAACCTCTAGCTCTTGGGCTTAGGCTATTCTCTTGCCTCAGCCTCTTGAGTAGCTAGGACTATAGGCGCCTGCCACAACACCTGGCAATCTTTTGTTGCCGGGGCTGGGTTTGAACCCACCACCCTCCATGTAAAGGCATTGCCACCTTTATAAATTTCAGTAGTAAAATCTTAGGCTATAAGTGGGTAAAGAGACCTGTATGTAATATTATCAAGTATAAATATGTATTTAAATATATTCAGAAAAAAAATTTCCATTTTCTAGAAAGAAAACTGGTATTTATATGAGTATTAATATTTTTTGTATTTTGTTTTTGTTTTTGTTTTGTTTTGTTGCAGTTTTTGGCCGGGGCTGAGTTTGAACCTGCCACCTCTGGCATATGGGGCCAGTGCCCTACTCCTTTGAGCCACAGGCACCACCCAATATTTTTTGTATTTTATGAGTCTTCCAGGTGTTCTCCAGTGGCCTTATATTCTACAATTTGTAAAGTCTGTAATTCATTGTCTTTAGGTGACAGTCTTTGGGGTTTTTTGTTTGTTTGTGATAGTCTCATTATGTCACCCTTGGTAGAGTGCTGTGGCATCACAGCTGACAGCAACTTCAAACTTTTGGATTAAGTGATTCTCTTGCCTCAGCCTCCTGAGTAGCTTGGACTATAGGCACCAGCCACAACACCCGGCTATTTTTTGGTTATAGTTCTCATTGTTTAGCAGGCCCAGGCTGGGTTTGAACCCACCAGCCTCAATGTATGTGGCCGGCGCCCTACTCAATGAGCTATGGGGTGCCTAGCCCGTTTTTCTGTTTTTAGTAGAGATAGGGTCTTCCTTTTGCTCAGGCTGATCTCGAATTTGGGATCCCAAGCAATCTACCCACCCCAGCCTTCCAGAGTGCTATGATTACAGATGTGAGCCACTGTGCCTGTCCTGTTTCTTAAATTATACATGTTTTTAACCTAAAAAAAAATCCATACATCTATAATTTCTGGTTTTAAACAAAATTTTATGCTCCTGTACCATTAAGCTTACCGCTTTAAACTCATGCACTTGAAGCTCCAATTAGAATTAGTTTGCCTTAAAGTGTTAGCATTCATTTCAGTGTTTTCTTTTTTGTGACAGAGTCTCACTTTGTTGCCCGCCCCAGTAGAATGCCCTGGTATCTAGCTCACAGTAATCCTAACTCTTGGGCTCCCAAGATCCTCTTGCCTCAGTTTTTCTGTTTTTAGTAGAGATGGGGGCCTCACTTTTGCTCAGGCTGGTCTCTAACTTATGAGCTTAAGCAATCCACCTGTCTTGGCCTCCCAGAGTGCTAGGATTACAGGAGTGAGCCACTGAGCCCAGCCTTTGTAGGGAATCTCCATGCGTATTTCCTCTTACTTCTCTGCTTCTTGTGATCTTGTGATGAAGACTTCTTCATTCAACTTAGTTTAGATATTTTTCTTCTTTTTTTTTTTTTACCTTTTTTAATACCTTCATTAAATTACATGTTTTAACAGTTGAATTGGTTCAATTTTCACTTCCTAGTTTTAGTCAGTTGTAAAGAGATTTTCTCTTCATTTCCCCCATTCTAATTGTTCTCCTGTACCATAGTAACTACATTGATTACTAAATCAGAATTCATTTAGCTCACCACTTCTTGAATGTGACTGACCTACATGAAAAGTATTAGTACTTTTACTTTTGGAAATTTGTTAATCTTCATAAACTACCCCAAAGCCACTAAAATGAAACATCATTGTATGCTTATGTAAGTATTTTCTAATGGCATTTTATTCATAACTCTTGAGAATTATTTCAATTTACAGATAAATTTGTAGAAGATTCTCTAAAACTCTTTGGCTCTTTCAGTGAAGTGAAGACTTACGATCCTTCTGGTGACTCCACACTTCCAACCTGTTCTAAAAAACGCAAAATAGAACAAGTAGATAAAGAAGATGAAATTACTGAAAAGAAAGCCAAAAAAGCCAAGATTAAAATTAAAGGTTAGTTTGAATTTGTTGGGATTTTTTTGTTTTTTGTTTTTTGTTTTTGATGCTGTGTATGCTGTTACTTCTTAAAAAGTATAGATTTTGTATGTCTTAGACATGGGTGCTATTTAAGTTGGTAAAACAACCCATATTGAAAGCTAACGGTATTTTAATATTCCACTGTGTTCTTTGGAAATAGTTTGGATATTGTTAGATTATCAGACTTCATAGGAAAACTTATGAAGCTTATCTTTGAATATGTGGAATTAAATATTTTCCTAAGAGTATCAAAACTAAAGTTTCTACCACATGGACTATTTCAAGAATTAAAATAGGAGGAAGTAAAAGGAATATAATTTCTAAATCGGTTGCTGAAAACTTGTTTCTTGCTAGGAATGAATGTGGAATTGATTTTTTTCATTGTTCTGTTATATGGAGTAGACTAGAAGAGTAGCGTACTGGGTAGCCTGCCATCATACTACTAATATTTTAATAGGTACTTACCAATGAACTTTGCTGTCCTAAAACTAATGAACAAGTACCCTGCCCCTGTTTATTAGTTGTACCTGCATTTATTACATACCTACCACCTACTTTTTTGTAGGAAAGTAAAGCATTAAAGCAATAGTTGCTTTACCTTAGTTTCTAAGTTGCTTAGTGGTCTAACGTGTACCATCATCAAATGCAGTGCTTGTTGTGCAGCACATACACTAAGGTTGAAATAATAGAACTAACATTAGCATGGGCCCTGTGCAAGGGTGACACACATTTATGAAGTGTTCCCTATTTTTATTTATTTTTGAGGTAGAGTCTGTTATCTCAAA
Source organism: Galagoides demidoff (assembly GCA_963574575.1). Classification (NCBI taxonomy): domain Eukaryota; kingdom Metazoa; phylum Chordata; class Mammalia; order Primates; family Galagidae; genus Galagoides; species Galagoides demidoff. The sequence goes on from CAUYQV010130628.1 coordinate 31,429, forward strand.
GGCAATAGTCTATTGCACTCAGAGGCGAAAGTGCTGTGGTGTCATCATAGCTCACAGCAGTTTCATACTCCTTGGGTTCAAGTGATCCTCTTGCCTAAACCTCCCAAGTAGTTGGGATTACAAGCACCCTTTACAATACCCAGCTAATTTTGCTATTTTTAGTAGAGATGAGGTCTCATTCTTGCTCAAGCTCAGAGCTTCTAAGCTTAAGTGATCCTCCTGTCTCAGCCTTCCAGAGTGCTAGGATTACATATAGGCATGGGCCACCATGTCTGACATGTTGCCTTATTTTTAAATGCCTGAGGTGATGGATACCCCAGTTACCCTGATTTGATTAATTCACATTGTATGCCTGTAACAAAACATCACATGTGCCCTGTAAAGATATACAAGTATAGGACCAGGAGCAGTGGATCATGCCTGTAATCCCAGTACTCTGAAAGCCAAGGTAAGTGGATCACCTGAGCTCAGGAGTTCGCGATTACCTCACGCAAGAGTGAGACCCTGTCTCTACTAAAAACAGAAAAACTAACTTGCCGTTGTGGTGGATACTTATAGTCCCAGCCACTTGGGAGGCTGAGGCAAAAAGGATTGCCTAAGAGTTGGAGGTTGCTGTGAGCTAGGATGCGACAGCACTCTACCCAGAGCACAGGGTGAGACTCTGTCTCAAAAAATAAATAAATAAAAGATATACATAATAATATATATAATTACAACAAATGTGGGTTCTTACCTTGGATAGAGAAAAAAAACAAATTATTTAACATCTATGCTTCTATTATTGAAAAGTAAATTTCCAAACCTATTAGTTGAAACACCAAACTCTAGATTTGTATCCAGTAAACTTGTCATACTTATCTGTCACCCCACAGTTTTCCTCATCTCACACTTGGCAACTCCACTTGCTTTAGCCATCAATCGTCTCTCTTATAAGCCAAATATGTTCCGGTGTGAGATCCTCTAAGTTAGTAGTTCTCAACCTGTGGGTCGCAACCCACAGGAACTATATTAAAGGGTCGTGGCATTAGGAAGATTGAGAACCACTGCTCTAAGTTATATTCTGAAAGAATGTAGTCACAGTGGGACCACCTTTAGCTCTGATCTCTTTTAAATTTCTACTCCTTCCTTTACTCCAGCCACAACTGGTCTACTTGGTATTTCCTGAACTTGCCATCTAGTTCCCCCACTTATCCTCCAAAAACCATAGAATTTTAGCATTTGCTTTCTACTTAGGATATTTTCCCTCCAGGTATGTGCATCGTTCACTCTCATCTTTTAGATATTTGCCTATCCATTCTGTCTAACATGTCCGTATATAGTCTCCCTTTCCAAGATTATTCTTCCTAGCTTGGATTACTGTGTGTTATATAAAGTATCATTTTATGTTTCTTCAACTCTCCCACTAAAAATAAATAAGAGTGATAACAGCAGCGGTTTTTCATTTTTATCTGTTTTGTGCCTTGTAATCTCTAATGATGAACAGTAGGATCCAGCCTATATAGTTGGTACTAAGTAAGTATTTGGTCAATTAATTTCTAATGATAGTTAACCTGTTGAGTCCCTATTCTTTTTTTTTTTTTGTGACAGCCTCAAGCTATCCCCCTGGGCAGAGTGCCATGACATGGCACCACAGCTCACGACAACCTCCAACTCCTGGGCTCAAGCGAGTCTCCTGCCTCCGCCTCCCAAGTAGCTGGGACCACAGGCGCCCGCCACAAAGCCCGGCCATTTTTTGGTTGCAGCCATCATTGTTGTTTGGCGGGCCTGGGCTGGGGATTCGAACCCGCCACCTTAGGTGTATGTGGCTGGCGCCTTAGCCGATTGAGCCACAGGCGCTGAGCCTTGAGTCCCTATTCTAAGCATTATACTTAGTCATCTGACTTCAGACCACAAGTTCTTAACCATTTCTAATATAATAGATTCTTTTCCCAGAAAAAGCTGGAGATCAAATGGTCTTTGTTTTTAATCATGATTTCTGTACCTCTTTGAGAATATTCAGTTATTTCTCTCTGAGCTTGATATCACATGTAAAGTTAATGGTTTTGGATAATGTAGGCCTTGAAGAACCTTTCAAGTTATAAAATGAACATAATAAACATGGATAGCTGGTGTTAGTGACAGATAAAATGGACTCAAAATGATGTTTTGGGAAGGAATGAGGTTGATAGAGTGTTAACTGGTTGCACCTTTATGCTTGCCGCCTATTTAGTTGAAGAGGAGGAAGAAGAAGAAGTGGTAGAAGAGGAGGAGACATCTATGAAGAAGAAGAAGAAAAAGGACAAAAAGAAACACATTAAGGAAGAACCACTTTCTGAGGAAGAGCCATGTACCAGCACAGCAATTCCTGTATGTTGCTTTGTAAATACTAGTTCTCTTTTGGCATGAACAGGATCTTCATTTTTTAATCTATTCTTTGCAGCAGAAATGAGTAGGCTTTTTTTGTTTGTTAGAGACAGAGTCTCACTTTCACCCTGGTGCCATAGCTCACAGCAACCTCAAACTCTTGGACTTAAGCGACTTTCTTGCCTCAGCCTCCCAAGTAGCTGGGACTGTAGGCACTGGCCACAATGCCCGGCTGTTTTAGAGACGGGGTCTTGCTCAGGGTGGTCTTGAACCTGCATGCTCAGTCAGTCCACTCGCCTCAGCCTCTCAAAGTGCTAGGATTACAGGCGTGAGCCACCATGCCTGGCCGTAAATGAGTAGGTTTTTGTTGTTGTTGTTGTTTTGTTTTTGCAGTTTTTGGCCAGGGCTGGGTTTGAACCCGCCACCTTCGGTACAGGCACTGCCCATGAGTAGGATTTTTGTTTGTTTTGAGACAGAATCTCAAGTTGTTGCCCTGGGTAGAGTGCTATGGCATCATACCTCAGGGCAATCTCCTACTCTGACTCAAGCAATCCTCCTGCCTCCATTTTTCTGTTTTTAGTTTTTCTTACTTTTGATCAGGCTGCTCTCAAACTCAGTGAGCTCAAGTAATCCACCCACCTCGGCCTCCCACAGTACTAGGATTACAGGTGTAAACTACTACACAGCTTTTTTCTTTTCTTTTGTTTTTATTGTGACAGAGTCTCACTTGATCGCCCTTGGTAGGGTGCCATGGTGTTTTAGCTCATAACAACCTCAAACTCTTGGGTTCAAGTGATACTCTTCCCTCAGCCCCCCAGCATCCACCATAAAAAGCCATTGCCCAAATCTAGAATCTTACAATATGATTTGTTAAAGCTCACTTTTACAGGTGTGGTTTTTATGTCTTATATTTTAAAAATCTTTTCAACAGGTATGTCTTCAAGGAAAATTGTTAGGCATTTTGTAGGGAAAAATTCTTAGCCCTGTAATTACAGCTCTTTGAATAGTATTTTTGTTTGTTATTTCCAGAGTCCAGAGAAAAAGAAGAAAAAGAAAAAAAAGAAAGATAATCAGGACTAAAGAAAGGATTCATAATTGTATCGCCTGGACACATCATGCTTATGATTCAGTTGAGAGTATACCAGGGATACTCTCTGGTATACATAATCCAGGGACGGTTGAATGAAACAAAGTGATTAATTATCTGTAACTTTTAAAAAGAACCTATTTGTGTCTTACCATCAACTCTGTTAACCATATTATGTCATCATTTCTTAGAGTCTTTGATAACACAAATAAAATTTTCTTTGTATTTTAAGGCAGTTCTGTGATCTCTTTATATTTTAGGCGGGAGAATCTTTAGTCCTTTCTATATATGGCACCTGGTGATCATTGTTCAGCTGAAAAGTGAAAGTTGTCAGTGGTTAATTTGAAATTCAGCCTTTTGGAAGGCAGTGGTTAAATAGAAAATTCAAGAAATTTGATCTAATAAGTTTCTCTTGCCTTTTTGGACTTTTTGTTTGTTTGTTTTATTTTGTTTTATTTTTGAGACAGAGCCTCAAGCTGTCGCCCCTGGGTAGATTGCCATGGCATCACAGCTCACAGCAACCTCCAATTCCTGGGCTCAAGTGATTCTCCTGCCTCTGCCTCCCAAGTAGCTGGGACTACAGGCACCTGCCACAACACACAGCTAGTTTTTGGTTGCATCCGTCATTGTTGTTTGGTGGGCCCGGGCTGGATTCGAACCCACCACCTCAGGTGTATATGGCTGGTGCCTTAGCCACTTGAGCCACAGGCGCCGAGCCTGGACTGTTTTTTCTTTTCCCCTTTTCTGCTGTCTTTCTGCCTCTGTATTTATTTAAATAAGTAAAGATTTGAATAATCTTTATTTAAATTTAGATGAGCAAAACTTTTTTTTTGCAGTTTTTAGCCAGGGCTGGACCTGAACCCGCCACCACTAGCATATAGGGCTGGTGCCCTAGCTCCTTTGAGCCACAGGCACCACCCCAGATGAGCAGAACTTTCAGAAGTTGGGGAAAACTATCCCTAACTTTATTTACTTTTTTGCAATTTTAAAAGGTACATCAAAGTAATTCTGAATCTAGATCTCGATTTATTCTTAAAATAATCTAAAATGACTTAAGTGATTTCACAATATGATTTTAAGGTAAAGAATGGGGGGAAGTGTCACTAGGAGAAATAAGGTATAAATCGGAACATAGAATAGCAAAGAAAAGTCTTTCTGAAAGACTTTTATATGCAAACAGAAGCCCCATAGACTACCATATTGTCATGACATCATGAGTTTTATAGGACTGTTATCTAACCTCTTTGTGTATGTTATGACTATCAGACATGTTCGTGTCCAGTTAAATAAAAGCATTTTGTGTATGGAAGAGGTTAGGATGACAGTAGGTTTGAGTTACACCTCTGCTTTTCATGTGACCACATGCAAGGCAACCCCAATTTTGTTTCCTTCTTTTTACTAAAAGTTTTACCTTTCTCTCTGTTTTTTGTTTGTTTGTTTGATTGTGTTTTATTGAGACAGAGTCACTTTGTCACCCTTGGTAGAGTGCCATGGCGTTACAGCAACCTCGAACTCTCAGGCTGAGGCAATTCTCTCACTTCAAACTCCCTAGTAGCTGGGACTACAGGCGTCCACCATAATGCCTGGCTATTTTTTTGTTTGTTTAGCAGGCCTGGGCCAGGTTTGAACCCACCAGCCCCAGAGCATGTGGCTGGCGCCCTAACCACTGAGCTTCAGGTGCCCAGCCAGTTTTACCTCTCTTAATTGTGGTTTGTAGAAAGGAAATGATAGGCTTGGCACCTGTAGCACAGTGGTTAACAGCGCAGGCCACACACATCAAGCCTGGTGGGTTCTAACCCAGCCCAGGCCAGCTCAACAACAACTGCAACAGAAAAATAGCTGGGTGTTGTGGCAGGTGCCTGTAGTCCCAGCTACTTGGGAGGCTGAAGCAAGAGAATCACTTAATCCCAAGAGTTTGAGGTTGCTGTGAGGTGTGACACCACTGCACTCTACCCAGGGCGACATAGTGAAATTATTTCAAAAAAAAAAAGGAAAGGAAATGATACAAACTTTCAGAAATGTAAAGAAGTTTCAAATTTAGATAATTTACTATGCAGTCTACCCTAGACAAAATTACATAATGAATAAAACTAGTTATCATGCTCCCTGGAGAACATAGTCATTTTGCATCACCCAGTTGTATCCCAGACACATGGAAAATGGCCTATAGACCTGTCAATGGCTCTATCAAAGGCTTTACATGATAAGATTTTAAGTCATTCTTTAGGCCTGGGGAAAGCATAGTTAAATCATACATCCCTGTCAGCTTTCATGCAGGCCCATACCTTCACTGTTTTGGTCTCCTTGGTGCTAATCATTTGTCCTAATCAAGAACTTTGTGACCTTAGTATGAAATTGGAAGGTCAGGTGAATTTTATGTGTCTAATTTAAATACCCTCTGCTGAACTTACTGATTCTCTACTTCCCCCACCCTTTGCTTATAAATGTAAATTTCTATATTCTGGTTTAAACTTCTACATCTGTCTATTGCCTTCTGGCTTTGTCACCCGCAGTAGAGTAGCTGGGACTACAGGCACCACCACAACACCGGCTTTTTTTTTTTGCTGCAGTTTGTCTGGGGCCAGATTTGAACCCACCACCCTCCGTATATGGGGCCAGCGCCCCACCCACTGGTAGCATTACATCACCTGACTTCAGTTTACACTGTAAGGCAACAGGCACCACCCAGTGTTCCCACATGTATTGCAGCACTATTCGCATTGGCCATGATATGAAACCATCTTAAGTGCCCATCAATGGGTGAACGGATTAAGAAAATCTAGTTACACAATGGAAGGATATTTAGCCATAACAAAAATGAAGCTCTGTCATTTTCAGCAATGTGGATGAAGCTAGAGGACAGTATGTTACGTGAATTAACCTGGCACAGAAAGACAAATGCCTCGTGATCTCACTCACTTGTGGAATCTAAAATGTTGACCTCACAGAAGCACAGAGTAGAACACTGGAGGCTGGGGAAGGATGAGGGGGGAGGAGGGATGAGAAGAGACTGGTTTCAAGTAGGAAATTATGGTTAGATGGGAGAAATAAGTTCTGGTGTTGAATGGCTCTCACCTGTGACTATAGTCAACAATATTGTATATCTCAAAATAATTGAAGAGAGGATTTTCAGTGTTCTCCCCACAAGGATGTGGTAAGTGTTGGAGGTGGTAGACATGCTAAATACTCTGATGTGGTCTGTACACAGTGTATACATGTGTTGAAACATCACACCCCACCTAATAAATATGTACAATTTGTGTCATTAAAAATAAAATAAAACTTCCATAAAATGCAGAAGACTTATTAAAAGGAACAAAAATTAAGGAAATGCCAAAGAATCAAATCAGGCTTAGAAGTAACTCAGAATGATAGACTCGAGAATTAGACTTTGAAACAAGCATGAAAGTTTTCATAAAAACAAGAGTATCAAGGAGATTTGAAGGTAGAAGTTCCAGGAAAATGGTGGGAAGTACCATAAATTCTTAGGAACAAGAGATTTTGTAATGGAAAGAGAGGAATAATGGTTTTGATGGAATTGGAAGGAGCACAGACAATCTATAAACCACACTCACATTGGAGTTTGAGAGATTGAGTATTTCTCCATTGGAAAGGGAGACACTGTGGGAAATCCAGGTTATAGTTAAAACTGGGGGACACAAGGGACTGGGAACAAGGAAGCAGTAAAGCAAGTAGGAAAGTTTGCTGACCAAGGAGCTGGAATTTCAGAGAATATGACTGAGAGTCTCGTGAAGTTCCAGAGGAAAAGGATGTTGGCTTAAAGAGAAAAATCAGAATATTATGGTAATAGTAAGATAGTGGGGAATCAAAGGGACTTATGATTTAGATGGTGACCAAAGGAATCAGGAATGTTAAGCAGAGAGGGTTTGATAGATGGAACAAAAGAAGGTGTGGGGGGGCAGTCACCTCCATCATCTGACATGGGGCTGGCAGCTCAGGTAGTGAGCAGCAAATCCCGTCATGAGGCCCTCAGGGGAGGGCAGGCATCTGGCCAAGTCTGGCTCCTGTTTCTGGTTCCAGTGAAGAGCAAACATCAAACCAACCAACTGGGGGCCATGAAGTAAGCTACATAAAGGACTGTTCTGCTGTGTGGCACCCTGCATGACTCTGTCTAGAGGGACAAGAGAGGTGATGCTGCTGGTCACAGCCTGGTGCCACTTACCCACTCCCTCCTTTTGGCCCAATTCTAGTCCCACCTGCTTTGTCACCCACTGGCTGCCTGTGGTAGTTCCAGTCTGGTCTTCAGCATCCTGATTTGTAAAATTGATACATCTCTCCCCTAAACATTTACATAAATCATGGAAAAGAGCTCCCTGGGTGGGGGGGTAGGAAATGATGAGAAAGAGCTTTGTAAAGTGTAGTAAGGTGAGAAGACTGGGGCACAGGCTGCTTCCCAGTTTCCCAGTTTCTACTTCAGATCCGCTCTACTAGGCCCTAACCCCCTAACCTTTTGATCCACCTTTTGCCTACCGAGGTACAAAACGACATGGTGTGACTGATGTG
>CAUYQV010130629.1:0-57505 GCA_963574575.1 Galagoides demidoff
ATGGCCCCCTCCTATGTGATCCCAACTCAACTTACATTTTAATTACACCTGCAACAAGCCCATTCTCAAATAGGGTGACATACCAGGCTCCAACGTTAGGGACTGAGCACAACTTTTGGGAAGCACAATTTGACCCATAGCCTGTAAGATGGGATGGGAGGGTGGCGGAGGCTCATCTCAGATTTCTGTCCCTCAGGGTGAGGGAGAGGCTGTGGCTGCAGTCCTGGGGACAGAGGACAGCAGAATGAACTAGGGTGATGGTGAAGTACTGAAGGGATTTGAGGAACATCAAGGAAGCAAAAAGCCCAGGAACTGGCGACATACTGAGCGGGGAAGTGAGGTGAGCCTGAGAGCCAGGTTTCAAACAGTCAGAACAGAGAGGATGAGAAGGGACGGGTGAGCGGGGACAGGAACCAGGCCACTCTGGAATCCATCGCCACCATCCATCTGCAAGACTTTTCATTTGGCAAAATTGCAACTTTATACGCATTAAATACTAACTCTCACTCTGCTCTCCCCTGGGCAACTACCGTGCTACACTGTGACTCTGTGACTCCGGCTCCTCTCGGGACTCTCCCAGGAGGAAGTGTACAGCACCTGTGTCATGGGGGCCAGAACTTCCCTCCTTTTTAGGGCTGAGTCATATTCCCCTGTATGGGTACACCCCATTCTGTTTATCCCTCGTCTCCGGACAGACTCGGTGCTCCTACTGTAGCAACAGTGAATGATGCCGCTGTGAATGTGGGCGCTCAAAGTCTCTTAATCACTGTTTTCAATTCTTCTGGGTATATGCCCAGAAATGGAATTGTTGGATCATATGACAGTCTTGTTTTTAACTTTCTGAGGAACTACACTGGTTAATTTTATGTTAGGAGAATTTTACCTCCATTAAAAGGAGAGAGAGAGAGAGAGAGGAGAGAGGGCACGTCGCTGACCGCAGAGGGTGGGAAAGGAGGCAGGCAAGCAGGACACCCAGCGGTAGGCTGGCCAGGAATTCTCAGGCCACTTTGCAGCAAGGGCGCCAGGAGGCCAACACACACGCAGCACTGTCTCAGCCGTATATGCTTAGCGGAAAGGACAAAGAAAGGAGTGGGGACTTGGATTGAGCCCAGGGCAACAAGGCTGCACAGGCTCATGAGGACGGTGGTCAAAAGTGGCAACGATGCCCAGAGCTCCTGTGGGGACCAGATCCTGTAAAGCCCAGTAGCAATCCCACAGGAGACGATGGTCAAGGTAACAGCAGGGTTAGTTTCCTCTGAGGCCTCCTCTCCTTGGCTTGTGGACAGGCGCCTTCTCCCCACGACCTCACGTGGTGTTTCCTCTGTGTGCACCCCACCCCCACCCCAGTTCTCTGTGTGTCCAAACCTCCTCCGCGTATAAGGACTCCAGTCGGCTGGAGGGGGGCTCACCCATGTGACCTCACTATATCTCTTTAAAGACCCTGCTCTGAATACATTCATACTCTGGGGTCCTGGGGGCTTGACTATGAACTTTGGGGGACAGTAACACATAACAAGAAGCATTCATGTAAGACACAGGCCAGTGGTGAGGGTGAGACAGTGGGATTAGGGTAGAGAGTGTGACTACTGCTAATGATAATGATTCCAGCAGCTGAGACAAGCCTGGGCCGCCCCAAAGTGGCCGTTCGGTGCACGTGTGGTCTCTTCTCACCGCAGCCCTGTGAAATGGCTACTAGGACCCTCCCTTCGGGGTTGATAAACGACTTCCACACCCCTCGGCTCTTATCCAAGGCTGTGATGCTGGGTCTGAACCTCCGACGCCTCTGTTTCTTCTCATCAGATCCCTCCCTTCACGACAGGGTGAAGACCGAGGTCACTGCCCGAGGCAATTTCTAGATCCACTTATTCCTACCACTGGCCTGTGTCTTAAATAAATGCTTCTTGTTATGTGTTACTGTCCCCCAAAGTTCATAGTCAAGCCCCCAGGACCCCAGAGTATGAATGTATTCAGAGCAGGGTCTTTAAAGAGATATAGTGAAGTCACATGGGTGAGCCCCCCTCCAGCCGACTGGAGTCCTTATAAGCGGAGGAGGTTTGGACACACAGAGAACTGGGGTGGGGGTGGGGTGCACACAGAGGAAACACCACGTGAGGATGTGGGGAGAAGGCGGCTATCCACAAGCCAAGGAGAGGAGGCCTCAGAGGAAACTAACCCTGCTGTTGCCTTGACCTTGGACTTCCAGCTTTCAGAACTGTGAGAAAATGAATTTCTGTGGCTTAAGCCACCTAGTTTGAAGTACTTTTTATGGCAGACCAAGTGGACTAATAAATCTGGAAATACAATAGCACATTCAAGTAACATTATGTCTGAACACAGCTTCAAAACCACCTCTGATAACTGAACTACCTCCTGCCTTATTGATCTTAACCTACAGTTATAGCATTTTCTCAAAAATACTTGTATTTCTGGAGGAGTATGGAGCCGTGGGACATTCTTTAAGCACACATGTTACAGATTTTTTTCAAGCTGCCAATTCAATAGTACATACATCAATGTTTCCCTGCTCTGATGAAAGGAAACACAAGCAGAGAAATGACAGGTAATGTAAATGTGTACTATCGTGCACAACTCAGAGTAATTCAAACTTCCTCAACAAAATTAATGCCCATTCATAGGTATTTTCATCCTTAAATTACAGCTGGGAGAAGGTTCAGTTAATGCTACCATCAGAGCAGGCCTGGGAAAAACATGGGCTCTACAATGGTTAGAATTCGCACCTCCCCCAACCCAGCCCGGACGTGTGACTTCACTGTCCTATGCACAAAGAACCAGAGGCTGCAGAATACAACCTGCCAGCGACGTCCTTGTGGTCCCCAGAATACAAATACAGCTTCCACTCAGACTTCAACATGACTCCTGCCTCTTCTGCCCTGAGCTCCTGCTGCTTTCCTTTGTTCCGGGCAAATTCTGCTTTCTCAATAAAAAGCCCAGACAAAGAGTTCAGCTGCCCTCTGCAGTAGACAGTGTTCTGTTAGAGCTCAGGATGCCAGAGACCAGGAGATCAAGGGAGAAGGACAGGGACTCTGGAAATCCAGACTGCAGCTACTTAAACGGAACTAGTTAAACACCCGACACAGCCCTGGACGGGAGTCCATGATCGAGGACTGGTAAACAGGTTTACCCAGAGGCCAGCCTTATCCTGCAGGGTAGATAGAGAATTCTTTGAATAGAAAGTAGCTGCCAAGATTGTAAAGCGGAATGAAACCTCACAAACAGATCACTCAAAATAGTGTTTGGAGAATGAGTGATTTTTGTTTGCTTGTTATATAAAAGATTGAAAACACTTGTTTACTCTTCAACTTGCCCTCTAGTATTTGTAAATGTGCTGAGGCAATGAACTAGCACAGGAGAAGCCAAACATAACACTTCCACGCAACCTCAATGAAATCAGAGGTCAGTAACCAAAGGCACCTTTAGGTCCCGGCTAACCCAGCTATTGGAAACATCCTGCCAGCATCTGATGTTAAATTTGAAATTGTTTTAAACATATAGAAATCTTGGGTCATCCCTGGTTCATTCCTTAAGAAAATACCTCATTGTGGTGTATGATCCTTTTTATTACTAAAAGAATTTAGTGTTGTAGCACAGAGTTGCTATTAAGGGCAGGCAATATGCTTTTTAAGACTTACCACTGAAAAATGACTGTTTACATATACCTGGTATCTCATCCACAGAAAGCTCAATGAATCCAATTTCCATTTGGCTCAATTCAATAACTAATACTGGATGCCTACCATATGCAAGGCACTGTGGGTAACTTAAATACAGACCAGGCACCAACATAACCTAACTAGGTGCTGCAATCTTTCAAAAAAATATGAATCTGGCTCAGGGCCTATAGCTCAAGTAGCCAGGGCACCAGCCACATACCCCAGAGCTGGTGGGTTCGAACCCAGCCCAGGCCTGCCAAACAATGACAACTCCAACCAAAAAACAGCCAGACACTGTGGTGGGCACCTGTAGTCTCAGCTCCTTGGGAGGCTGAGTCTGAGGTTGCTGTGAGCTGAGATGCCACAGCACTCTACAAAGGGCGACATAGTGAGATTCTGTCTAAAAAAAAAAAAATGAATCTTATTCTATAAAACTGGCCCTAAACTAGGCCCTGTTGTCAGGTACTCCCTTAATATTCGATGACTATCAAGAGAAACCAGTATACTAGAGGTATTCCCTCTAAGGAGTTGAAGGAAACCAGAATCTCCTAAATGAGATGTCTTCCCTGAAACCAACCTAGCTTTTTTCAAAAGAATAAAGGCAGTTTTACAATGCCTCAATTTGTAACAGGAAATTAAAAAAAGAAACACTGTATCTTGCTTATAATTGAAAAAAGTTCTTAGAAAAGGATATCACCACTGTGTCTGTTTTAAAGATGAGGTCATGTACGTATCTCTTAAATTAAAAAGAGAAGACCACATACACAGACACACACAGAGACACACACCACACAGACACACACACAAAGAAACACAGAGAGAGAGAGACATACACATACACACAGAAACACAGAGAGAGACACACACACAGATGCACAGACACACACACAGACACACACACAGTCACAGACACATACCCTCCCAGTGACTGTGTGTCTTCCCACACGTGCATGCCCTGTGTTTTGGGCTATAATGTGTGAAAACCACTTTTTGGGTGCAGACTTTTGGGCTCAGATGTCATTTATTTCCCCCGCCTTCATTTACTAGAGTAACGGTGCACACCACCACACCAGGTCTCTGTCTAGCCACCTAAACTGCTACACAATGTCAGCTTAATCTTTCTATGCTTCAGTTTCTCCCTCCTGGAAAAATAAAGGTAATAAAGCCCTTTCCCCCTAAAACCTTAGTGAGAGGATAATGGAGATTAATGATAGAGCCTCTATAAAGAAATCTGAGTTCCTCATGGTAAGTAACTATATAAATGGAAGGGGTAATCACTGCTATTCAAACAATAAAGTAAAAATAAAGCAAATCTATTAACATTTATGAAATTAAATCATAGGTAATTTATTTTTGGTAGCATAACATAAACTGGTAAGTCAGAAAATCAAATTAAGCTCAAAGTAACTTACTCTTACTATTGAAGTCTCTTAGTTGTAAAATATGACCAAGATGTTTTAAGCCAAGGAAAAAACAGTCAGCACTTTTATAGTATACCATTCATCACTTCAGGGTCCCGGCAAAACCTCTACTATTCCTTAGTTTTATTTACATAATTTTGCCTGAAATCACTGCTTTCCCTTAAATACAGAATGCATAAATGAGACAGAATCCAAGAACCACTCCAAGCCCCTGCCCTGGAGGATGACATTTAAGCATCCTAGGCAGCTCCACTTCTGATGATCCAAGAAAGAATAAACCATTATTTAATGATAATAATCTATACTGACAGCAAATTCTTCTAAACTCACTCCTAGGCCCGGCCATCTTGAGCAAAGAGCACTCCCTTCCTATCTCTTAAGAAAAACCTAAACTAAATGAGGCCACAAAAACTAACATTTTGTGAGCACCTACTACGTGCTAAGCACTGTGAGGGCCTTTTCAGTTCAACATTAACAGCAAATCCAACAGATGAGGACTATTCCTTTCTCACAGGAGAGGGCACTGAAAGTTCACCAAAGTTTAGTTTCACCCAAAGCAGCACAGCTGCTTGAATAAAGAGCTTGGATTTATTAAGGATATAAGTGAAAGGAATTCTACCAGACTGCTCCAACAGAACCCATTGCCAATTTTAAAGTGGAGTCCTGTGCCACTTAACCATGACAGGGACAGGTGCTGAGAAATGTGTCCTCGGATGATTCTGTCTTTGTGTGAACGTCAGTGTGTACTCACACTAACCTAGATGGCACAGCCCACTGCACACCAGGGCTGGATAGACAGCCCGTGCTCCTGGGCAACGGACCTGTCAAGGTGTGTGACTATAAGGAATGCTGTAGGCAACCATGACATGGTGTCTGTGTCTCTAAAGACATCTAAACACAGAAAGATACAGTAAAAATATGGCATTATAATCTTACACACCACTGTTGCACATACAGTCTGCCAGTGTCTGAAACACTGCTATGAGGCACATAATCTGCTTTCCTAATCTGAGGAAAGGAATCAGAACTCGACGGCGTGATAAAGCACATACTACTGTACAGACACAGCATAATTCAAATTCCTGAACCCAATTACTGCCCATTCGTAGGTATCACCACCTTCCCTGGACAGCTTAGAGAAAGGTAGTTAATGCTACTGCCAGAGGATGCGTTTGGAAAAGGGGACTCAAATATTAGAATTATGCCTTGCCCAAACCCAGCCTGAAAAAGGACATCACCCCTGCCCCCCCACCCCACCACTTCAAAGGGTGAGATTAGGTCACTTGGAAGATGAGTAGGACCTTGGTTAAGTAATCCGCTTCACTGATACATCTGCTTTTAACGATTTCCTTTAAATTATTTTGGCTAAGTAGAATTTTAATAAATCTTAGCAAAACCATAAAAAAAACCCAAAACCCCACAACAAAGACAGACTCAAACATTTGGCCATGATCTCCTACTAGATCCTGTATGATGTAGACATCTTTACTCAGTTGAGAACTCCAGGCATTTTTTAGTGAAGTCTTTGAAAAAGGAACCTGGCAGCCATGGTACCTTCGCATTGAGGGGACACACAGACAGGGCGCTTCTGAAGAGCTGTTCTTCACTCCGCCACTGGCCACTGCGAATCACACACCTCAGCGTGTTGACGAATAAAGTCCCCAGTACGATGGCAGCAATGAGTTTCTTAAGAACAGAGAGACACAGTACATATCATTAGTGAGATGCGTCCCACCATTCCTGTTCTCTGTGGGGCCACCACTCTCAGCTGATACCTTTTTCTTAGTGTGTTTGCTCAGGGCTGCAAGCCCGAAGGTCAGTAGCACGCAGTACCCGGCGCTGGGGAGGTACAGGACTCGCTCTGCCACCACGAAGCCCACTCGGAAGAACAGGTTGCTTGCAGGGAGAAACGGGATCACGAGAAATCCCAGGCCAAGGGTAAGGATCCTGGAAAAGTTACAGTACTGAAATAAATGGCTATTTTCAAATTTCTTAAGAAAAGTTTCCTATGCAGCATTAATAATAAAGAATTTTCTTTTTCATGCCACCAAGTGAGAAAAAGGTACCATTGTCCACAAACAAACAAACAAACAAACAAAACGTCCCCAGTAGAGAGGGGTTAGCCTGGAAGTGTGGATCTAAGAATATTCCTCAGGCACTTATAATCCAGCCTGAGGCTTAAACCTGTGTGTCATACAACTATGAATAAAGTTCGAATGACTATATTTGTGAGTCCTTAACCGTTCATCTACTCCTATGTCTCAACCCATTTAGGTATTGAAGAGTTCAGTGGATACTTGCCTCAATTAGATTTTCATGGAAAAACTACTCAATGTCGTTTTCATGGAAAAAAAATTTCCCTCTATACTTAATAAGAATAGCCCATAAGTAGTTTAAATCTTACACAAACTCAAATAAAGTGACATCATTTTTGTTTGCTCCATCTCCACCAACTTCAGTCACGCAGGAAAAAAGCTGACCACTAAAACACTTCTAGAACTAGCCGATCGTTTCTAATGCGCTACAAGAATCAAGAGAATGAATTCAGAAGAAGCTCGGTCCCATTAGGGCCCCTTCCTGGACCCTGTGCCTATAGGAGTGAAAAATAAACATCCTATTTCACATGTATAAATGAACAGGGAATAAAGTTTGTTGCTCTTTACAATTACCAACCAATTGAAGACACAGGTAAACTTAAAATTTAATTTATTTTGAGAAATTACTAATCTAATTCTATAAACACTTACACTTAAAGGAAATCATCTTAAACAGTTTTCTTTTTCATGAAACACATTTGTTTTTCCCAATAACTTTTTTTTTTCCCTGTCTAGAAAGAATAGTCTCTTTGGGACACCAGCTTATTCTGCACCCAACAACAACAGAAGGAATCACCATCGCATTCACCAGGGTTTTTTGAAGGAGAATTGTGGAATAATGGGCACCACACACATCAATTACACTCTCTGTTCTGACCATAAATTACTCTTTACCACCTACAGCGAAAAGGATCTTAAAATGCTCCTTCCCAGGGGGGGAGGCGGGGGCGGGGAGGATAAAGCACTCATCCATACGCCCTCTTCCAACCTCACTCCCGGCTCCTGGAAGCGGGGGATGAATTCCAAGTGCATGGAACCCATCCTGGCCATAAATATGCATCCGAAACGAATGTCCTCAGACATTACCTCCACAAAAATCATTAAAAGCATCAGTGCTGGATTTGCAAAATGCTTCTGATTCAAGCCGTGTGGAGTTAAAAATTCAGCGCTGCCGCTTACCTTCTCTTGTGGCCGTCCTCGGAGCACAGGGCCTGGCATATTAGGCCAATTAGGCAGAGCCAGAGTGCTGCGGGTGCAATTACCCTGCAGTCGCTGACGGACTTAATGAGGGGGATGCAGCCCATTGACCAATCAAAACACAGCCACCAGGGACACAGCAGCAGCCAGGCATTCAGTGAATAGTAGTAATTATAGTTTATGGCCTGTCAGTCAAAGGAAAACAAACATTTATTTGATACGGAACTTAAAAATCATACATATGCACGTATCTCCCAACTTCATTTTTGAGGCATTCACACGCTCCTATTCAAGGAAAGCAGTTGTATAAAACGGAATGCTGCCTGTTTGTATATAGGGCATGTAGTCTGTAATTTATTAAATGCATTCATATTTTAATACACAAGGATACAGCAAAGCCATCAGACTAGACAGTGTATTTGTTATATTTCTGGCCAAACTATGACCCACTTCTTTCGTGCTGCTTGAAGGAAATCTGAGGCCCAGGGGTCACCTATGTGGCTAACAACATAAGAAAAGGGTTCCACGGTTCTCCTCTTGATTTTCGGTCTCTGTGAAACGCACAGCTAAGAATTTGTGGCTTGACACCCTTGCCTTGAAAAAAAAAAGTAAACGGAAAAGAATAGAGGGTCTTGACACTGTTAGATTTCTAACTGTTCAATTTGGTCTCAACACAGCCACAGGGTTAGGAAGCGCGTTAACAAGACCAGCAAGAACCTGATGTTAGGAGGGAACACCCGGCTTTGCTCCTTGTTAGAGAGGAAACACAAGGAGCTTACATACACCCTCAGAAAGCCCGTTTTCATCCTAGAATATCCTTGGCGATAGAAAACAAACGTGAGGTGCCCTGTTTACAAGGGATTTTGTGGGTATGGTAAGGGGTGAGATGAACAGGAGAGACGAGGGACTTGGGAATCTCGTGGGTGGGATGAGAGAACAATCCAGAGGGAAACAGGCTCGGAACTCACCCTCACCCACACGCTGTCGGCAAAGGAGGCTGGGTTGTCCACCTCGGTGAAGGCTGGTGGGCCCGTGCCCATGATTTTCCAGCGCATGTAGAGCATTCCGGCCCCTCCGGAGGTGAGGAGGGCCATTCTGAAGAGCAGGCCCCCATTCCTGAGCACGCCAGCATTCTGCAAGCAGACCCCAAAGCCACTGATGGTGCAGATATTCAAATAAAGGTGTGGCCAAGCCAGGTACCAATGTGCGGCAGTTCTGCCTGAGCTGCCTCAACACTGTGCTTTAAGCACATGGATATTTTAGAATTTAAAAATCACAAGTACTTTGAAAATGGCATTTTAAAATCAGCTGGTACTTGACATTTTCCATGTCTGGGCTGGAGACAAGAGTAAATACTCACCTCTAATGACTTGTCCTTATGTAGCATCTTCTGGGCAATTTCTAGAACGTTGAATTTGCCAATCACCAAGATATCAAATACGGCGTTCACACCCTGAGCAAGCAAACCCAGACAGTCAAGGATGGGAGAGCCTGACGCTGATTAAGCAGCAATTATACTCTACGGTTTTTTTTTACTGAATTTAGACAAGGAATGCAATGGACTAGGTAATCACAGAAGACCTCTTCAGTTCTTTAAAAAAAACCCCTAAAACCTATGTTTCTCTTAACATATCACATTCATTATCTAGGAGTAAGTTCCTGATAGTAATGATTCACATAGTCTGCAAATCAGTACTGTGAGATTGTAAGATTCAGGATCGCTAGAAATTTGGGGGTCCCAGGAAAAGCTCCTTGAGGTCCCACCTCCCCACTTTTGAAACTATAAAAAGCAGTCCTTTTGTTCATATAATGGAGTGGTTTCCTGGGCAGTAATTATGCTGAAAGATGAAGGTACCGATCTACCTGGAAAACCCAGCCACACCAGTAAACCTCCAATGCTGACTGATGTCGGCACACTTAGCGTACGGAGGCACTGAAGACACATGATAACCTCTGATGGAGCTCTGGAGATCTCTTGGGCAGAGGCCTAGCTGTCCAGTAGTTCTCTTTCCTTCTTCTTTTTTTTTGAGACAGAGTCTCACTAGGTCACCCTCTGTAGAGTGCCATGGTGTCATAGCTCACAGTAACCTCAAACTCTTGGGCTAAAGCAATTCTCTTGTCTCAGCCTCCCGGGTAGCTGGGACTACAGGCACCAACCAAAACACCCAGGTATTTTTAGAGATGAAGACTTGCTCTTGCTCAGGCTGGTCTCAAACCTGTGAACTCAGGCAATCTACCTTCCTCAGCCTCTCAAGTGAGCCATGGAGCCTGACCTGTCTGGTAGTTTTCTAATGGACACACAGCTAGGCCACATCTCCCAGCCTCCCCTGCACCTGAGTGGGGTCACATGCCTGAGTTCCAGCCTATGGCACATGAAGTGGATGTGACATGTACCATCTGGGAGATTAGCTTGTAAAGCCTGGACCTGGTCCACCACTTGGTTTCCTCTTTCGCTGGCTGGGATGGAGATGCCCAGGGTGACTCTGGCAACTATGCACTGATAGCAGAGCCTCAGTCACGCTGGGCCAGTTGTGTGGGGACAGTCACCTCTATGGATTTGAAGCTCCGTCTACAACTGTTAGGTGAGCAACAAATAACTTCATTCAGCATCTCCACCTACTCTAACAGTTTCCAAACTATCATAATAGTTTCTTTCTTTCTTTCTTTTTTTTTAATGGTTTTTGGCCAGGGCTGGGTTTGAACCCACCACCTCCGGCATATGGGGCTGGCGCCCTACTCCTTGAGCCACAGGAGCCACCCATCATAATAGTTTCTTTCTAGCACACATAGAAGGAGAGGTAAGAATTGGGTTCTATTCTCTACCCTACAATGGACTTTCTACAGATGTCCCTGCAGTGGGCGGTGCCATCGAGCAGAACTCCCTACCCAATCTGCATAAAGTGGTCTGAACATGCTCAGTGCATATGTTTAAAGCTGCCCCTGAATGACCTGGGTCTTTAATATGATTTTCTTTGTGACAAAGAAGATCATAAATCATCAGAAGTCAGAGGTAATTGTGGTTTTCAGAGCAAGGATGACATCCCTACTTAACCCTCTCCTGTAAATGCTGGGGGCCACTAATTATCCAATACATGGGCCAGTGCTGGGTTAATCATTTCAAAGAATCCTGATTTTATTCACCCATGTGATACATGATCTTAGTGGGTCACAGGAGACCATTTCTGCCTGGTTAGAAACCATTTTCTACCAGGCAAAACTTCCCTGCACAGTTTCAGCTGTCTGCTCACACTGTTCTCTGTGAGCCACAGGACAGACCCCAGGGGTGACAGAGCCAGTCACGTGGTCATGAGGCCTAAGCCAGACACAAGATGAGCATGCCCTCTCCGTTCCCACTTAAATGCATCACCAAAACATCTGCATTTTAATCACATTTTTAAAAACAGCTTCGTTTTCCCATCACTTTTATTTATGTAAATTCAACCTAATTCTTTTGGCATCTGAAATGTGAATGTATATAGGAGTCACCCAGGGACCCTTATGCAGGGTTCTGACTCAGCAGGCCAGGGTGGGGCTCCCTGATGGCACTGAGGCTGTGGATCTCCAGGCCACACTTCTATGGGCTAAGGTTGAAGAGCAGTGCTGCAGGCTGAGTTTTTGCTACTCCAGGGAATGTCTGGCAATGTCTGGCTGAAGGGGTAGCTACTGGGATGTTGTAGGTAGGGGCCAGAGACGCTATGAACATCCCACAGTACATAGAACAGTCCCTTTTCCCCCAGGAGAGAACTGTCCATTCCACAGTGTCAGTAGTGCCAAGGGTGAAAAACACTGGTTTAGAGCAGACTTTTAAAAAGTAACTCATGAAACTCAAGTATCTTTCCACACTAACCCTTCCTATACCATCTCCTTGCCAGCTTCATCTAACTAGATAAGAGCCTAGTGAAACCATGAATCTTTGTCTTGACTTGGGTCAACTCCCAGCAGCTCCGACTGCTCTTCCTCTCCAGGGTTTTCCTATGTGGTTTCCCAAATCCCATGTCTTTGCTTTCCTTACTTTTGCTCGCATGCCTAATTTCTAAATTTTCCTCTAATAATGTAGAGCAGAAAACTGGCTAGAATGGAGAAAAAGGAACATGGATTTTAATACCTTTGCCTTGCTGGGGCCCAACCCCAGCCCCTATCCTGATCACACTTAGAAGGTGTACCACGCCCTGCTGCCCAGAGCCCGCCCCACCCCCTCTGCATGGAGCCCGGTGCTGTCCTCTCTGAGAGAACGGGGTACATTGGCACCTGCTAGGTGGGCACAGAACCCTTCATGACAGTGTTCCTTCCCAGGCTGATGCTCTCCAGGAAGACCTACAGGGATTTACTGTAGGGATATGGGTTCACCCCCTAGGAGTCCAAAAACAGACAGGCTAGTCCCTGGCCTCAGGGGTCTTGAGCCTAGAAGGGAGAAGCAGACATAAATGACAAACTGGGGAGCAATCACCACAGAGTGAGAGTCACCATGGCAGGGAAGTGGAGATGAGAAGGTTCTGTGTGCGCACCTCTTGTCAAAACAATTCTTATCCTCCTTCGGCTTCCTCACAGAGTTTACCTTTCTATAATTGCATCTCTTTGTTCAACCTGAGATAAAAGCGTGTAGGTTTTGCTATTTTGTGGGGTCTTCATTTCCTCACGAGGGTTCCCATGTCATGTAAAACTTATATTAAATACACTTGTATGCTTTTATCCTGTCAGCTTGTCTTACATCAGTTCATTTCTCAAGCCCAGCCAAAAAAAAAAAAAAAGCCCTAAGAGGGCAGATGTAAATGTTGCCTCCCCTACAACATCTTGATTGGAGCAGCGGCTACACAGCAGTGGCTGAATTCAATACCTTTATACCGAGAGCATTTTTTTTTTTTTTGTATATAAATTGTACCTCAATAAACTAATAGTTTTAAAAAAAAAACTGTTGACAAGTTTGGTTTTAAATATTGAAATAGAATTTCAAAAATGAACTAGATTGAGTTTCTTCCTCTGAAGCTGGACAACTGAGCCCAGGCGAGTTTTTACTTTTCCTTAGCAAATGGACTCTAAAACGCATTCGAATACGATCAAGATACTATAATGCATACGCTATGTTATATACAAAGAGATTTCTAGGCCAAAAGTTAACCTACATGATTATGAGGCATATCTGGCTTAAATAGAGCCCTTTGGGAACAGAGTTCCACCTGAAACATAAGCAATATTATCTATTCTTCTTTAAATACGAGGCTAGTAATCTTTTACTTTAATGTAAAACATTTCTGAACATGAACTGGTTTGGTTCTAGTACTGATTGAATTCTCACTTGAGTGGTGATGAACTATAACCACCGGTAAGTTTTAGGGGCAAAAGAATGGGGAGCAAAGAGAGAAGATGGGTGTGCGGTGAGTAGGGGCAGACCTACCACTCCCTCATCTCCAGACTACCCACTGCCCTTTCCAAATCCAGGTTCAAAAACATTGATGGGGTCAGTCTTCTGCTACATCTGCACTGCCAAAATAGACATTAGCATCCTAGAAAACTCAAATCATTCTTTCCTCCTTTTCTACTGGGCTTCTTGAGAGGACTATCACAGCTCTGTCAAGAAAGAGAAATTCTCATTTGCCTTTTCCCACCAGTTGCCAGTGATTGTCAAGGAAGACAGTCAGTGCTCCATCTGAAATGCCAGAATTGTGACAGCAGAAGTCATGTGTTCAGAAAGGTCTGTGACCTCTGGCCAAGAAGCAGAGGAGACTGGAGAGGCAGGGCTAGGCTGGATGTGTAGTGGAGGGGGAAGGTCACAGACAAAGGGAGGGCCTGCCCGAGACCTGGCTCTCACCAGCACGGTGATCCCCTGCTCTTTGCACAGCATGGCCACTGCTCCCAGAATGATACTCAGCAGCACCCAGAAGGTAGAAGGATGTGTTCCCTCCTTGTTACCTGCCAATTAAGAGAAATGATAAATGCAAAATCACGCAATGCAGCTCAGTCTTGTTAGCATCAAGAACCAAAATTCTAAGCATGCACTCAAGTAACCATACTTTAAAAACAAGGTTTGATCTTCAGATAGCTCAAGTGGCAAGTGTGCATTTCTGGTTAGACAACACCCTCTAATGGTACGGATGTCCCTGCTTCAGGCTCTCCCAAGCAGGTGCCCAGAGCCTTGTGGAGGCATTGTAAGCCATGGCTACGAAGATGCCTCCCACTGGAGTCCCTGTGAGGCAAACTGGAGTCCCTGTGAGCAAGTACCTTCTTCCCAACCTGCCAATCACCCACTGTATCATTCTGACAAGTCATGTTGAGAACTCCCACCGAGACTGTGAACAATCCATCTGGTTTCAAGATGACCCCAACAGTTGCTGCTGCTGTCGTGCTGGAGGAGCTGGGAGTGCCTGTGCAGCTCTGAGCACCTCACTCCTGTACAGGAGTGTAGGCCCTTGAAACAGCAGGTTGCTTAAGATGGGTCGGCTCTGCTCCCAGTGGGAACAGCTCTGACCTCCACCCAAGAGTGTGCAATGACTGACAGGGAGATGGCACCTGTGTAGCACCTGGGACAGGTAAAGGCTGGGCTGCCAATCAGCACGGGCCTGAGCACCGACAGGAAGCCAAAACATCACCAGACATGTGAGCACCATGAGAAGCTCAGATGGGCGGATGTTCAAGGAGCCACCACCTGGTCTCTGAGAGGCCTTCTGGGAGCAAGGTCTGGCTATCTATGCTCTGTTGGTTGATGGCGCATGAAATTTGGGGGCCAGAGCTGAACTTCCAGGGAAGAGTGGGAAGGCCATGTGGATGGTTCACCTCCGTTCTTCCTTGTGAAGCCCTTGCTCCTCCTCTAAAGAAATGAACAATTTTAAAAGACATTGATTTGAATGGGGGCAAATGTGAACGTACATGGAGGATCTAATCAGTAGCTGAGGGTGCCTTGGTTTAGGTCCACTCAAATTCAGGCTGAATTCCAGCCCTGCCACATTAGGCTCTGCGATGATGAACAAGTTACTTACACTCAGTCTCAGTGACCTCATCTGCAAAGTGGGGACAGCATTGCCCACTTCAGGATAGATTTGATAAGAAAAAATTACATAGGAACACCCGGCCAGTTGTGTTACGAATTACACAAGTATGCTTATATGTGTAAAAATGGCAAACATACCTCTAAAAAAATACTACTGACTGTAGTAGTTTCTGAGAAATTCAAAGAAAAAACAGGGGTAGGAGAGAAAGTCTTACTTTTCACCATGGTACCTTTAGTACCTTTTAAATTTTCTAACCATGTACCTGTATTAAAAATCACACTAGAAACTAAACATTTAGGCCGGGCATAGTGGCTCATGCCTATAATCTCAGCACTTTGCAAGGCCAAGGCAGGAGGACTGTTCGAGGCCAGGAGTTTGAAACCAGCCTGGGCAACACGGTGAGACCCCATCTCTTAAAAAAAAAACAAACTAAAAAGAGAAAAGAGAAAAACCCTAAGCATCGGTATGGCGCCACAAGCACAGAAAGCATTCAATAAATGTTTGCTGCACATGAATCAGCAAAGTCTGGTATCTCAGAGGGAAATAGATGGAATTGCCAACAGGGCTGTGGTATAGTAGTCCAGGTGGTGGCTGACCTTGTCACAAATGTGCCGGGCACACTATGTAAAAAGTACACCTTGGTTCTCCTTAAACTGCTAGCTCAGGAAACCAACAAGTATGTGGGTGAGTGTCTGCATGTGTTTTGTGAGACCCTGAACCAAAGTCTTATGAAAACTTAAAAATTTAAGTCTGGTGGACACTTAATCAGCAGAGCCCCAGGATGGAGGCCTTTCTGTCCTCAACAGCTAGTGGGTATGGCCTGGGGGGTGGGAGGCACTCTTAACCCCCCATGTTATGTTCAGGTTTCTTGTCAAGGTGATGCAGGCCTGTCTCCAGCCGAGATCCCCTGGCCTCTCAACTGTGGGCAGGACTAACTCCTGATGTGCTGGACCAGGAGACAGACTGCGCTGGAAGCTAGGGGGTAGGGGTGGGGAGCTGGGGGCCTAGGAGTCTGGAGGTGCTGAGGGCAAGGCTTCCCAATCACAAACAGGCAGGCAGGTTAACAGATCCTAACCTTTTCAGCCTTTTGGGGTGATCTGCATATCAAATTTCCATATTTAAGTACACAGAAGCAAAAGAAATATTTTGCAAAAGTGTATTTGGCTATTACAGTTGAGGCATTTTAGGGCTTTTTATAAGGCTGGTAAAGCCTCATTAACTGGGACCCTGTTGTCTCATAAAACACAATGACCACTCCTGTTTTAAGGTCACTGAAACGCTCCCTTTTGCCTTCTGATACGTGGCTTTAAAGGGCCCACTAAAGCAACCAGGGCAGCAGCACCTCCCAGTCTGTACTGCATTCTAGCCAACCCCCAGCTCTGTTCCCTTAGGCTAGAATGCCCCTGGCAAAATCCTACCCAATCAATAAGGCTGTCAAATGTCAGGTAAGGCTGTGAAACTCCACCCTGCCCTCCCAGGCAGTCTCCTTTCTCCAGTTAGAGCAGTGAATGCTCCTGCTGTTGGCACGTCTGTGAGCACCGGCTGCACTCACCTCTCAGTGCCCCTAAGTGACCCCAGGATTAAGGGAAGCCCAGATGTACAGCACCCTGAGCTGTCCTTATCACAACCGTCCCAACATTCTGCATGCAGCTGACGACCCTTGACCTTAACCTCGGCACTACTCACGTCTGGGCTGGGGAAGAGGCAGCCCTGGGCATCAGAGGACCTTTAGCAGCACCCCTAGCCTCTCCCCCAATCCCTGCCCTCAACTATGACAGTCAGAAATGTCAGAGACATTGCCTAACATCCCCCGAGGTGTGTGGGGGGGGAAGAGGGCAGAAAATCACCCCCACTTAAGCACCATTGTCCTAAACCAGTGCTACTCAAGAGCATGGTCCATGGACCTGCACCTGGATCTTGTTAGAAACACGGACTTGGGGGACCAATGAGATCTGCTGAATCAGAAGTTGAGGCTGGAAACCAGCCCTCAGCCTTCAACAAGCTCTCCGAGGAACTGGATGCTTCCTAAAGGTCGGGAGCATGACCCCAACAGTCCCTGCTCGGATGGAGGCCGAGCTTCTCACCTCCCCTGCAGCCGCTCAGCAGTTGGAATCCATTCCAAGATGCTTCCAGCAGGGGGCCACCTGGTCTTGGCTTGAGTAACTTCAGTGATGGGGATTAATTTCCCAAAACACAGTCCATTTCGTTTTTAAACTTGGGTTGATAGAACTTTCCTTCTTATGCCAAGCCCGGGCTTGCCTCCCCAGCCTGGGGGTCTTAGATCTGCCCCGGGCGGCACTGCAGCCACAACCTGCGCAGGGACACGGAGCTCGGAAGTCAAGTTCTCCCCGATGAAAACCATTACAGAGCAGCGGGTGAAATCAGGGAGCAAACCAAGGATTGTGTTTCCCACCTGAACTAATTATTTCCTACGTATCTAACACCAAAAGATCATAATTACCAGCTACAACAACAAAATCTTCTCTAATTAAGCATAACTCCAATCTGAACATTTACATGTTTATTGAACTAACCTATATTTACTTGGTTATTTGCTAGCACTCAGATGCAGACAAGTATTGGCAGGCACCAAAACTTTAAGAAAACTGATGTCCCTAAATAACCTTAAAGTTAACACATTGATTAGTTCCCTTTAGGGAAAGTCCCCACCAGTTTGAACAGGAGCACACGGGGGCACAGCAGGTAAAACCGAGGTGATCTCAGCTCATGATGTAACAAGCCAGGGCACTGGAGAAGTCTAGGCCTCCTGCCACATAACAGAAAGAGGAATGGCTAGGCCCACTTAGTCTTGGGGATATCCGTTCAGGCTGCCCTTCTACCCATAACACATTAACCACCGAAGTTGCCATCAACCACCTTTCAGGATTTTCTCATATTAGCAGTTTATATGTTAACAATACAACCCTCTAATTATAAATGACCTCATTAATTACCACAGGTTCTCATCCACAGATTAAAAGGATAAAGGGCACACTGGCCCCGCCCAGCTCCCAGCCTCTCCAGGCCCAGCAGCAGAGATGGTACCGGGTCAGGCCTCAGGGCACTGCTTTCATGCTAAGAATTCAGGTCAGCAGTTCTCCATAACCAAACAGCTCCTGCCTGCACCCCACCTCATCAACCCAACTGCCCAGAATTTGATATTTTTAGGCTTCACTTAACTCCCACAATTTGTGTTTGTACCTCTCAACTAAACATAGTAAGATTTCCAAATGTGAAGTTCCCTGTTGTAAACTTCAAAAGTCCTAGAAAAAGTGAATTAGCTTATATTATACTTGACTGTAATATGGACTAATTTTTCCCCCATGGACCGAGGGCCTTTCATAAGAAAACAATTCCTCCATTGAAACACCCAAAGGACTGCTTTGAAAGCACTCTGATGACACAAAGTCAAACCACTATACAGATGTGAAAATGACACGCTCATGTTCCACTCATCCACAATTTAAAATGGGGTTCTTCTTAGATGGCTGACTCAGAGCCATAACTGAAAACAGGAAAGGGACACACAAAGCCAGCCTTTGCATTTATCCATGTTTTCCCTAGTCGCACCCGTAATAATTTCACCTTTCAAACCCTTAACTCTCAAAACCCACTCCTACAATTCCTACAGGAGTCCTACTCTTTGATGTTCCCTTGGACTTCCAATTTTGCTTCAGACACACCCAGGATGAATACCTATGAAAGATGAAGACAGCATTTCTTTGCTGATGAAGTTTCTTCAGTCTCAGTGATTGTTTAACCTTAAGTACCACTTCTTAAAACAGCGGCAATTTCAGATTAATGACATTTCAATGGTGAGAGCTATAAAGCTATTGACAGCTTCACAGTCAAAGCACTGCGTCCCAGACCTGTTGCTGTCCAAGATAGAGGTCATCACAGCTAAAAGACACCTTTTTTTTTTTTGAGACAGAGCCTCAAGCTGTTGCCCTAGGTAGAATGCCATGGCATCATGGCTCACAGCAACTTCCAACTCCTGGGCTCAAGCGAGTCTCCTGCCTCCACCTCCCAAGTAGCTGGGACCACAGGTGCCCGCCACAATGCCTGGCTATTTTTTGGTTGCAGCCATCATTGTTGTTCGGTGGGCCCGGACTGGATTCAAACCCGCCACCTTAGATGTACGTGGCTGGTGCCTTAGCCACTTGAGCCACAGGGACCGAGCCAAGGATACTTCTTGAAATGTATCTCATCCCAATTAAGTTGTAAATATGAAATATGTTCTCAATTTTGAAGACTTAGTATGGGAGACATGTGAATAATTTCATATTTTTATACCAATTACATGTTGAAGTTACATTTTTGATGTATTGAGATAAAGCATTATTATTAAAATTCATCTCACATGTTTCTTTTATGATGTGGCTACTACAAAAATTAAAATTACATGTATGGTTTCTGTTGTATTTCTACTGCATGTTAGGGTCTGCTCTTGACCATAAAATGGATGTAGGTCACAGGAAGATTGATTTGTACACTGCTATGTTTGTATTCCAACTCTATCTTTGAAAACTCAGAAAATGGGAAAGAGTTTGCCTATTTAAATCCAACTGTTATCTTCCCCAATCCCTACCAGATTAGCCACTCAATATTTTATCAAGAGTAACAGGTCTAAGCATACATACAGAGTCTTCCAGAATCCAAACTGGAGAGCTTAATTTAACTATGTGTATATATATATATATATTTTTTTTTTGTAGTTTAGCCAGGGCCAGGTTTGAACCCACTGCCTCTGGTATATGGGGCTGGTGCCCTACTCCTTTGAGCCACAGGCACTGCCCCTTAACTAATATTTTTAAATCAATTTAACTAACATTTTTAAACCACTTCATATAAATCAAAGGGGGTCCTCTTTATATACGTATAGTATGTATGTGAATGATTATCTGAAGCCAACCTGGATAGCCCTGAAAAAATGTTTCTACTTCTGAGGGTGAATAAAAATAGCTCATACAAATTAAACTGGGACACTGATTTTGAGTGTTCAGATAGCCCAGCCCAGTGGTCTTTTGGTAACACGACCTGCTCCAACATAGTTTTACTCACTTACCAAATTCAGATTTACTTTGAATCTTGGTTTGTCAAGGTGAATATGCTAACAATTATCAATAGATAACACAATCTAGATCAGCGGTTCTCAACCTGTGGGTCGCAACCCACAGAAACTGTATCAAAGGGTTGTGGCATTAGGAAGATTTAGAATCACTGATCTAGATGAATTTATGTTTTTGTGGCTATGTTCTTATGTAGTAACAAATGCAAGTCATCCTTCTATTTCCAAGTTTGAACATTTTAATGAGACAACTAAGACAGATAATCTTGCAATAGTGGGCACTCAATAAATGCTTGCTGAATTGATGAACAGTTTCATTTATTTCCACATTTATCAGAAGTCTTATTATGTTATCATATTTCTTTTATAATTATGAGGTATCATTTAATATTTAAAAGTTAATAATTTGCTTAGTGTGAACAAATACAGGCAGAAATCAAGTCTTTTCCCTTTTAATTTAATCTTCAAAGCCCGTCACGCTGGAAGAGTCTCCATCATGTAAGAGACTTAAAAAAAATTAATCAAAAAATTACATAAAGAATATAAAAAAGCATAGGGGAAATGAATTGTTTTCATTTTAAATTTAGAAGTGACTGTTAAAAACAGTAAAAATAAATCCTGAGAGACAGATGTCGCCTCCAGTGCAGTTAGTTACATTTATAAATATCTTTATTCAGAAAAATCTTCCCAAGACAGGGAATTCTAACTTGCACATGGCTTTGCATGAGCATCTCAGGATTTTACTTTTACCCAGAGTTCTCCATCTCATCTTCATCTTCAACTGCTACATTTTAAGCATCTATGACCCCGGAGAGGAAGGAAAAACCCTATTTTGACACCATGCTGAATGTCTCAAGACAACCTGCTCCAGGATAATCATGCAGCATGAGCAGGCAGCAACAGCTAGAGATGTGTCCGGACAATGTTTTTCTTGTTTCAGTACATGTCTCTATTATCTCAGATAATTCAGTCACTTAGGTAAATGGAGGCAGAGGCCAACAGAGGGAAGGGAGTACATAAAAAAAAAGCAATAACAGACAGACACTTGTCAGCGCTAACACCCACAAGTGCCAACAGATGTGATGAATGTAATGAAGCGTGTGCCTGGGATTTGGCACCCCTTCCCAGTGGGAAGAGCTCCTTTCAGAGAAAGCACCGCATTGTACAAGCTACCCCTCTTCACCACTCTGTGCCTGGCATCTCCGCTGCTTGAAACTGGCACGTCATGTTGTGTGTGGGAACCACGCCACCCCGACAGGTGGCCGCGACTCTCTATCTGCCAGAGCAACACAATGAGCACCAGATTCACGTTCCAACCAAGCCGAGCTTCCACGCGCAGAATGAAAGAAATCAGACTTGCCGTTCCAAAATATGGGTCCATTTTGGGAAAATTAAGCAATGGAGGAACCAAAAAAAAAAAAAAAGGTGAAGGCAGAGAAAAAGAGAATACACAGGAACACCACAGTCAGAACTCAGTCCTCAACAGCCCCGATGTAAAAATAAGTGTCCTGGATGACATGAGTTGGGCAAGTGCCCTATTTTTTAAATTGCATGATTCAAAGTCAAAGAAAAAACAGATGTCTTAAATCAGAATGAAAATGTGAAGGAATGGTATCCCAAGACTAAGAGTTATCCCGTGTTGGTGCAGGAACTATAATCAGGAGAGCAATACAGCAAATAAGGTGTAAGAACTTAAAGGCAACTGAGATTTGAGATCTTGTCTTATGAATAACAGTTTAGAACTTAAAATACTTTTCTGGGTGCATAGCAAATCCATCCCCCTCTGACAAGACTCTCTCCCCTCCACTATACATGAGACTAAGTCTTCATAAAAAAAGGATTTCGAGGTATTCATTTAGAAACAAAATTGTTTGGGGCTATTCTAGGAAGTTGATGATGCAGAGATCATCTCTTTCCAATGTGACATACGAGGCATTAAGAGAGATGCAGATATTGACAAGACGCCCCATCATCATAATAATACTTTTTGTTTCGGGCGTTCAGAAATAATAACCAGTGTACCACAGAATTCATCTGACTTAGTCATTTTCTTTTTTAAGAAAAAGTATGCTTCTGTTGTAAGGACGTTTACTTTTTTAAAAAAGATTCTGTTGCAAAGATCGTGCTTGGAAACATTCTATTTAAGCACTGCCCCCTCTAAAAAAAGAGGGCAAAGCCCCAGAAATGTTATGTGAATAGATTTTTTGTTGTTGTTGCAGTTTGGCCGGGGCTGGGTTCGAACCTGCCACCCTTGGTATATGGGGCCAGGGCCCTACTCACGGAGCCACAGGCACCGCCCATATGAATAGATGTTTTTTACTTTCTGAAAATACCAGGATTCCACAGATTAGGACAGAATTCCTTGTTAATAAACTCAGGCAGTGAAAAACTGTCCCAAGTTTTATAATACAGACATTGCATCTATAAATAAAGCTGATACGGTTACCAAAAAGGAAATACATCCTCTGAAAGAGAATTTAAACTAGTTGAATCACTTATTTCAGAACTCTCAGTTTTCTGTTCCCATAATATTAAACCTATTCTTCTATAAAATCCTTTCATTAACTTCAAATTTTGTGGAACTAATGCTAGGCTTTTCTCTGAATTTACGTTCAGATCCAAAAAGTACGGAGACCATGTGACTTTAAACATTAACTTTAAACTTCAAATGGCATTATTTGTATCCCATAAATAATGGCTTAACTCCTACCACAAGAGAGTTTCCATTCCCTGCTGAACATTTACAAACACAGGCAGGCCGGGTGGGTGGCTCACACCTGTAATCCTAGCACTCTGGGAGGCTGAGATGGGTGAACTGCTGAGCTAGGAGTTCGAGACCAGCCTGAGCAAGAGTGAGATCCCAACCCCATAAATGCATTAATGTACACAGCTAAGATTTAATTAAAAAAAATAAAAATAGAAAAACTAGCTGGGCGTTGTGGCGGATGCCTGTAATCCAAGCTACTGTTGAGGCTGGGGCAAGAGGGTCACTTGAGCCCAGAAGTTTGAGGTTGTTGTGAGCTGTGACACCAGGACACTCTAGTCTGGGCAACAGAGTGAGACTCTGTCTCAAAATGAAACAAAACAAAACAATCTCCCCCCCCCAAAAAAAAAAAAACCCACGAGCAACTGGAACAAGAAATCCTTACTGCAATGACAATAAATACCCTTAAAGACATCTCAAACTTGGAATAAAAATATATACACATGAATGTCCACTAGGATCCAGGTCTCTGCTCTGTTGAACTGAAGTTAATTTAGTAGAAGGAAAAAGAAAGAAATCAGAAGTACAAAGGCTCCAGCCACCCATTCTGCATAAGCACAGAATGGAAGGAGGTGATATTTTCTGAGCACCTGCTGTGACGGGCGCAGAAGGAACAAGCCAACAAGGAAGTGTGAAGAGCCAGAACATCGCTCTCCTGGGGCATTCTGAATAATGGAAGCTTCATTTTAATCAAAACGTATTGGACTATACATCCCTTAAGGACACAGACTGTATGTCTCCTTCTAGTCTCTGTATCCCTAGCACCAGACACAGGGCCTGGTATAAGAACCACCTTAGGCTGGGCACAGTGGCTCACACCCGTAATATCAGCACTTTGGGCGACTGAGATGGGATGTCTGCTTGAGTTTTAGGCCAGCCTGGATGACACAGTGAGACCCTGACTCTAAAAATCAAATCAATTAGCCAGCTATGGTGGCATACATATGTAGGCCCAGCTACTTGGGAGGCTGAGGCAGGAGGATCGCTTGAGGAGTTCAAGGCTGCAGTGCCACTGTACTAAAAAAGAACAAGATCCTGTCTCTCAAAAAATAAGAAAAAGAAAAAAGAAAAATTCCCTTAAAGTGTAATTAATTATTGGTGATGAGAATGACCAAATTAATAAGCCTCTATGGTATTTTAGAACAGAATCAGAGACAATGGCATTTCATGAATACCTTCACCAGAATTGCTTCTGCAAGTAGGGCTCCTCCTGCTTCTTCTCTCTAAAGGTATTGTTAATTTGGTCAAAGTCTGCTCCCCTTAAAAAATACCCTCAGGCACCCTATGTATACAATTGAATATTAACATGACATTTAAGGATTATTCCAAAGAGTTGTCAATGAACAAAGCAGCATATTCTATTCTTAGCATGTTTACAAAGGGATATGAAAAATCAGAAACACAAAAAAGTTGCTGAAAACACTTGCCTCTGTTCAGAGAGTAGGAAAGGCTCCACCAGACTTCATCAGCACCGGTTTGGGGCATGATTAAATGAAGGGAGGTTTGGGAGTTGTGCAGAGGGGACAGAAGCACTGGACAGGGGAAGGGAAGCAAAGTGGACTGGATGGGGCTGGGCTTGCCATCCCAAGGTCCCAAGGCAACAGCATGTGGGGCTCAGGGACATCACCTTGCTGGGGATGGGCCAGAGAACTGATCATGTGTGGGGCTCGGGGACACTCCCAAGAAAGCTAATGACAGTCCAGCTAAGGCCCTCTGCCAAGAATCCAGGTTGCGCTGTGCCACCAGACCTGTGTTAGAATGGGGAGGCGGAAGCCAGTCATTCTGCTACTAGTCTGTGATGGGAAGCCATGCAAGGCAGAAAGCCAATCCAAAATGATGTGACAGCAACTTTAGGGATGGGTGTTTTAAACCGTCCACTTGAAACCCCTGAAAAAAAACTGTAATGATCTCTAACTCGAAGCTTGCCTAGGCAGGTGGGCACTGCTAGAGGACAGAAAGGACACAAAATGCATGGCTAATAATCACTTTCAGGGTCAAGACCCTGAGCCCTGAGATGCAAAATACTGTCGCCTCATACTTCCCAAAGGCTAACAAGACGAAACAAGCTGTTGGTGACTGCAAAGGACCAGAGACCAGTCTGGAGGCAACTCGACGGGTTCCATTGCAATCTACTCTTTCCTTCTGCCAAAGAGAGTTCAAGTTAATACGGGAACAGATCCCAGGAAGATTGGGTGGCTTGAAGATGAGAGGTCGACCAAAAGCTTTCTTCGAAGACTTCCTAATTTATTCATTTGTCTTCTAACTATTCCAAGTAACTTCAAGTAAATGAAAAGCTATTCAAAATCTTAAAAGAGCAAATTTATCACAGCTCAATTTATAATCACCAAGATGTGGAAACAACCTAAATGCCCACCAATCTAGAAATGGATTAACAAACTGTGGTATACCATCGAGTACTATTCAGCAATTACAAAAGATGGAGACTTTACATCTTTTGTATTACCCTGGATGGAGTTGAAACACATTCTTCTTAGTAAAGTATCACAAGAATGGAAAAGCAAGTGTCCAATGTACTCAATACTAATATGAAGCCAGCAAATGATCTAGTACACACCCATACATAAGAGAAAAATTTAATTCAATTCAATTCAAGGTAGGGGGTGAACAAGGGTATAGGGACAGGGGAGGAGAGAGGGGGATGGGTGTACTCCCACTTAATGGGTACATGTTAGGGGATATGGCACACTTCTTGGGTGTGACTCAATCTAACAAATGCAAACATTGTAACCTAGTTGTCTGTACCCTCATATTAATCTGAATAAAAAACCCAAAAAACCCAAAATCTTAAAAGGGTTTCCACCGAACTGCATCTACTATTGCTATTGGTTTACAACTGTTGAATATTTTTGGGTTAATTTTCTCAAAAACATTGCAAACTTAACATTGAAGTCCTGGTAATTTCTTTCCAATCCTAAAATAAACATATTATAAATGCCTAAAGAATGTTACTGGAACAAAAGACGAAGGTCCCATTGCTACTTATAGTTAATATATTTATGTCAGTATTAAAATATAGTCTGCCTATTTCTCATGAATCAAAGTATCCATTAACTGAGCAACTATCACACATTTAAACTTATTTATCTTCGGTATTCATTTCTAGAAGCTATGAAAAATTTATTTTTTGAATGGATGATGCTTGGAAATAATTTTATAACTTAGAAATAAATTAAAAGCTAGATACACACATAATGTATAAATACGAATATATAAATTTGTGAATTAGAACAGAGAAAAAGTTAATAAAAGGATCCACAAAAATACAAAATGTCTTTAGTTTTTCACCATTCTATGAGAATACCCCATTAAAGGTGGCTAATTAATAAACTGTATTCACTTAACAGAAAAATTTGTTACTCTCATGATAGTTTTTTTATTATTTCACAATAGTAATCTTTAGTAATAGTGAGAAGTCCTATTATATCTCCTGAATGATGTAATCCACATGTTAAATCAATGCTTATAACGCTTCAAAAATAACTTCAGATGTCTCTGAAATTCATTCAGAATAGGGAGTACTTTAAAGGAGGATATGTTAAAAGTCATAAGATGGTATTTTCTAAAAGTTTACAGAGTTGTCTTTGAGAAATGCCACGAGTCTTGATTTTTTTTTTTTTTTTCAGTTTTTGGCCAGGCCCGGGCTTGAACCCGCCATTCCAAGTATATGGGGCCAGCGCTCTACAACTTGAGCCACAAGCACCACCCTCGAGTCTTAATTTTTAATTCCTTCAGGAAAGACCTGACAACTAATAAATTGTTATCTTATGTATCTGCAAATTCAGATTTAATCGCTGACTTAATAACCTGAAGTATCATAACAGTGAGCAGGAGGGACTACCTCCCATCTCCCCCCTTCCTGTCACCACTCAGCATCGCACGGAAGAGCCACATGATGGTGCTGAACTCAGGGTCACGCAGGTACAACCTCCCCAGACTTCTGGGGGCCACATGTCCCTTGGAAGTTTTACATTCTTCAAGCTGAGGAGACCCATCCCAGGCACAGGTGAAGTGTGTTATTGCCAAGTCAACCTTCAGTCTCCGGAAGAAAAGTTACCACCGCTATCCTTAGTACTTGAAGCTAAGTACTTCTTCAGCTGTCCCTAAACACTTTGACTTTTTAGAAATGTATCACAGGCATCACTGGTGGTTTTATCTTGGTATGATATAATACTAAGAATAAAAATACTAAGGGGCAGGGTGTGGTTGGGTGTTACCATACCCTGAACATCACCATAGTCTGGAGCCATGTGGGTCACCCCTCTGCCTTAGTGGAGTAATAGGTTTCAGAGAACAGGTGCTCCAGGACACAGCCCAACTAGGAGGGAACTGAGGAATGACACTGAGAGAAAAGTCTCCTGGGCCCTTTCCAACCTACCCCCAGAAACTATGGAGGGACAGCTGGGCTATAAATCCACAGAACACCAAAACGGCTTCACCTGCCCTAGAGTAACTTGTAATCCTATGATTTTGTTGGAAATACAAAATCCCCCCAAATGCAAAAATCAATCATGACTGCTTTAGCCCTTCTGCCACCACGCCTGTGTCGGCTCTCACCACCCAACAGGGTAGGCCTGTGCGACTACTGATGCCAGAGTGCAGCATCACGGGGAGCACCTCTCACATGCCCCCAGCCCCACCCAGGGATACAGTTACATGCACAGATCGTGGCCCATCTGCTCAGACACTGCTCCACATGCCACAGGTGGAAACGGAGCAGGCAAGGGTCAGGCTTACTTTCTCTGAACGCTTTACAGTAGCCGAGGAAAGAGAGCAGGAAGAACAGAGCACACAGGAGGTCTGCGCGGCCAACAACACCAGCAACCTTGAAAGAAGGGGAAGAAAACAATTAGTAGAAAATATTTAAAGCACACCCTGAACTTAGGAAACCCAGAACATTCTTCAGACACGTAAAACAAGAAACTTCCTGGACCCTGCCACCTTTTACAACCCGGAGGTGTTATGATTGGTTCTCTTCTCCGTTTTTTGGTCTGGGACTTGATTTAACTGCTTCCAGGAAAAAGCCAGGTTGCCTTGGACCTATGGATAGTCATTCTGCTGGCTGGACAGACGGTGACACAGCTGTTATTGAACATGCTACACCTAAGAGCTCCAGAGACTCAGGCTTCTGAGGTCCCCAGAGTGAATTTTCAAATGGAAAATGTTATCAGCTCAAAGGGCATGATATTTAAAAAATAAAATTTGATTTGAAACATGAGGGACATCAAGGAAGGAAAGAAGTGTTTAAAGTCAGCTCGTAGACAGGAAACACAGGAATGAGCCTTCAAAGCTGCCTCTGCCCTGTTTCCCCACCTTCAGACCAAAATTGATTAAGCGGGTTAACCTCAAAAGCTTCAAACGCGATTAACAAGCAGATGGCAACAATAACATTTTTATCATTTATTTTTTCCCCATTTCACACATGACTCCACCCTTCCCTTTTCTTCTTCATGAGAATGAAGCCATATAAACTTTGTGTTTATTTATTTCAGGCTGATTGCTCCAATATTTGCTTCCCAAATGTTTCATGGTGACGAAAGACACATAATTCCACTCCTGAGTGCTGGCCTAGTGTAGGTGGGGCCTTTACTAACCAGTGCCTCATGTCAAAGCTTCTGCTAGAGCAGCGGTTCTCAACCTGTGGGTCGCAACCCCTTCGTAACAATGAAAATACATCCTGCATAGCAGACATTTACATTACAATTCATAACAGTAGCAAAATTACAGTTATGAAGTAGCAACAAAAGTAATTTTATGGTTGGGGGTCACCACAACATAAGAAACTGTACTAAAGGAACGTAGCATTAGGAAGGTTGAGAACCATTGCAGTAAGTAGAGTTTTAAAGGTTGGTAGGTTGATCCTTTCTCAAAGGATAGATACGATATGTGAGGACTGTTTTATAAATCTTGATAAGAAAATATACAATAACTATAGAACAACTACATTTACACATAATTCCTGATTGCATACAAAATGGTTGAAAAAGAATGCCCTTTTAGGGGCAGTTTTCCCTACACTAGCCTGGTTACCTGTGAGGTGCTGAGGTCTATTATCCACTTTAATTGTGAGCCCCTGCTGGAGAGCACGCGGCAGCCCCACAGTGACTAGAAGCCTGAGTAAGCCAGTAAATCCAACCTGTGAATACCACACACATGAAAAGTCTACCCGGAAGGAAGCTAGGGACAAAACAAAGGCTTAACAGATCTGGAACAAGTACCCGGCACCCTGCGTGCTGGAGGGTTAAACAATCCAATTACTTATGAGTGAACTGAATATGCAATGTGAGTTCTGGAATAGTCAGGGCTACAAGCTCAACCAGGGACACAGTGATACACTGCAGAAGCAGCTACCCAGGGCAGAGCCTGGCAGGTGGTGGGTGCGGCTCCTGGTTATGCCCTGGGTGAATCCCATGGAGTGCTTCTAGGAACAGGAGCAGCAGAAAGGACAAAGGACACAGAAGCTTGGGGAGGCAGGGTGTCATATCTGTGGCACAGCCGCCCATGAGGAGGCAGCCAGAACATCCCGTCTGGGTGGTCCTCACACCAGGAAGGGAGGGGGTGAGGGTGAGGCAGAGCTGCTGCTGTCTGCAGCTCGGGGAGGACCAGAATCCAGCCCCCTGGGGACAGAGA
Source organism: Galagoides demidoff (assembly GCA_963574575.1). Classification (NCBI taxonomy): domain Eukaryota; kingdom Metazoa; phylum Chordata; class Mammalia; order Primates; family Galagidae; genus Galagoides; species Galagoides demidoff. The sequence goes on from CAUYQV010130629.1 coordinate 29,849, forward strand.
GTAACGAAAGCCAATCCAGAGAAGCCTGGCCAAAGGGCCCACAGAGCAATCGGGTCCAAGAAAGCCTGGGGAAGACGGACCAGAGACCAGGGGGCATGAGGTGAGTGAGAGAAAAGAACCATGTGGATGAACACGAGGGCTGAAGGCCAAGAGGACCAGTCCGTCTGAGCCACCTGGGCCCTGGGCAGCTGAGGCACACGTGAAGAATCACACGGAAATGAACCTAACCATCATAAACTTATTTTTAAAGAAATGTTTTTCTGTTTGTTGATTGTTAAGGACAGTGCTGAGAACTGAAGCAACGTACTTTGTCCTGTCTGACATAAAGACAAACACATTTTTTAAAGTATGGTAAGTGTTCTAAAGAAAAGGAGTATTTCGTAAATATGAGAAAGTAAAAATTCACTTATAATGAATTTTTGGCATAGTAATTAGAGATTTCCCAGAAAAAAAGAACGTTAAAAGCCTATCCAAAAAGACACTGTATCCAATCACTGTCTGAGACTGAACCTAAGCAAGAAGAGATTTTATTTTCCTTCTGACATTTGCATAACATGTATTTTCAGGCAGACTTCTCTACAAAGGCTGTTTTTTTCTTACAAATAATATGCAACACTTCTAACAGGGTTTTCTGGAGAAGTAACTGCAGTGCCCCTGAACCCATAAAGCAGGTGGCAGGGTTGTCTCCCCACTAGGATCAAGCTGCTCAGGGGTCATGAGAGGGAAGGGAGCAGGTTTCCCATCTAAATCCACCCAGATTAAAGTCTGGGTTCTCTGGATAAGCATACCTCTCAAGGAGGCCCTTTTTCCCTCTTTGATACTCAAATTCAGGCAACCTCAAATCTTCCCCAATGCTCTGAGGGAAATAAACAGTAAAATCCACATGGGACAATCCTATCCCCAGAGAAGCCCCGGGGCCTCTTCATGCCACCAACAGACAGAGGCTGTCTGGCCCTCTCTAGCTGCCCTCCCTTCAGCAGCAAGTGGTGTTCATCTACAAACAGATTTGGGGGGATATATTTGAACAAAAGAGGCTCTCATATCAGTCTGGAAGCAAATAACACCAAGTGTAATTTCTGCACTACCAGTCAGGGACCGGGATGTGGCTAGCCTGTGGTGCGATGCAGTCCTCCTCGATTGCCCAGGCTGTCCTGGGAATACTGGATGCCTGGTCATCCTAGAAGACCAGCTTTGCAGTGGACAAAATCACTTTCAGTGTTTTCACTGAAGAGTGGTAAAGACACAGAACACAAACGTTAACATAAAGACATTCCTGTTGCTGAAACCTGCAGGGTCCACAGGCCGCTACCTTCTCCTAATACATGTAAACAGAGGCACGTGAGCCACTCGAGTCCCCACTGTGCTCATCCCACAAGGGATCAGTCTGCAGCCTGGGGACACTGTGCCCAGCCTGTCACTCAGGTCTCTGGCCCGGCTCACCAGAGAGCTGGGCTGCCTCCTTGGTGCTGGCCGGGACACCTGTGAGGGTCTCGTCCACCACCTGTTTCCCTCGTATCCCACTTTCTGCACATTTTTAAAGCTGGAATTTTAAAATGCAGGGTGGGAGATAACAGGGGACTACAGATGTAGGGAACTGAATACTATGTGACAAAACAGTGAAAGATAAACATGTAGGCTATCCATCTGAGAATGCTAATTTTTAATTATCTGTGACCCTTTTTCTGAAATCTGAGTTTGAATGGCTGTCATGGAAAGGAGACAGAGAGATAAGGGATTCTTCAAATGTTCCATTCTCTCTTATAGCTAGACCTGCCTCAGCTTCCTCTTCGAGATCTGGAATGTGGACTGTTAAGATTAACATGTTTCCAGATTGCACTTGTCTGCAGTATGTGTACGTGTGCACATCTAGTTATACTTGGTAAGAGAAGCTTTTTATATATCAAATTCTCAATACTTAAAACGAGAATTTTGGAAAATTTTCTTTGGTTAAAAATTCAAATATTACAAGTTGCTTTGAAGATCATGCTAAATTAGATAAGAAGCAAGAGAGTGGATTAGTCCTTCCAGTAAAATCAGCATATTCCAGTCTCTTATTTATGATCAATATGTATACAATTTCTGGGTCCCAACAAACAGAATTCAGACCAGAACAGATTCTAAATTGGATTTAGTCACGTATAACTAAAGAGCTCATAAATAAAATTTAACAACAGTCTATCCCAGTCTCTCAAGCCCGTAAGTCCTCTGAATTTGCTTTAGTAAGAAAAAAAATATTAGGAGAAGACTATAATAACAGCTCCACAATACTCCTGATACCAAAGAACAGTTTAATATTATAAAATCAGGTGCTAAAAATAGGAATTCTGATCATTTTGAAATTTATTCAAGAAGCTCAATACAACTGGTTAAATGTAGGTATTTAAGTCCATATTAAACGCAGAAGTCAACTGTGCGGAGTGAGGAAGCTCAGGCAGCTTCATTCCAGGGAGGCCACGCTCACAGAACGAATGACTCAAACAGAATCTTTCATGTCGGTGCACATGCGGACCTACACTCTCAAAGGCCTCATGCGGGTGGGGGTGGGATAGTTCCTGAAACCCTCACAAGCATCGAGTTAAATCCCAACACAGCCTGTACCGAATATGTGCAGCAGCAGCTCGATGGAATGGAGATAGGTTGGGCACCTGCCAGAAGCTGCCAATCACCTGGGCCACGTCTGACACCAGGAAGAAGATATCATGGGACAGAGGAGAAGGAGGAGGGTGGGAGACTTCAGGAGCAGTTCCCGGCAGGGGCCTGGCAAGCCCAGAAGGTGAGTCCAATCCTACACTCATGCTCCCTCCTCAGGATAAATCCTTTATTTATACTCCCAGGCCATTTCCTCATTGGTAAGTAAAAATGGTCATAACAGCCCGATTGATATCACGGCATCTTTATGACAAATGTATTAGGTGTATGAAAGTATTCTGTACAGCAGTAAGCTGTGAGCTAACAGAAACACTGCATCAGACCCTTTGCTGAAGAATGGTTTGTAGCCCCTGGCCTTCAGTCTCCAGGCAGGCAGTGCTCAGCATTCACCTTCCCAACTGGTGCAGTCACAGAAGCTGCCCAGAAGGAGGGCTGGAGGTCACGCCACACCTTATCCTAAAGTCGGCACCGATACAGCACTCTGCGATTTTTCACCAGAGATGTCTTTGAACTAGGTGTTATTGTTTCCAATGTCTGATGGGGCTTTTGCACTGTGTGCTTGCTATTTATAGAGTCTATAGAGCACACTTTCTCTAGCTCTAGAAACAAGATGAGCACATAAAGGGCATCTGTTTTGGGAAACGAGATGACACAGGGATGTCCTGACACTTCTCCCATGTGTGCAGACGATACTTACGCACTCGGTGTGCACAGGATGGACAGCAAACAGCAGCGCGGCCAGCAGGGACGCCCTGGGCGCCAGGTGCACCCTCCGGCCTCTGTTGGTGTACTGCAGGCCGCCGAGCAGCACTGAGAAGACATCCACCATGAGGACAGAGATGCCACCGTGCAGGAGGATATTGACCACGTGGAAACCCATGGGGTGGAAGCCGCCCGACAGATAGTAGTTAACCCTGCAGCAAACACAGAGCGTTCAGGCTGGATATGCTGTGGCAGGTGCAGAGACACAGCAATGGTCTTCAGGAAATGCCTTGTGCATGAACACATTAATATCACAAGGAGGAGGGAAGATGTTGTGCCAGATCGGTAAAAATAGCATTGAGATAAATAATACCTGTCAAGCTAAGAAGGTTGAAGAAAAGGTGGAAATATAATTAACTGCAGAGGGGCAAATGGACATGGCCAAAGGGAGTGGCAAGGAGAACATTTGCAGAGGAAGATCATAAGGAAAGCTAAAATGTTTAAGTGCAAAAAGGCAGGACTGCATTCGGAGAGGATACAATGTACTGCTCGTTACTCCTGCTGCCCAGTGGGACCTGGATTTAATTTGCTTATCCACAAAAAACCCTCCTCAATGGCATGTCTGCCTGCCCATACCTCACTGGAGCTACAGATGGGACTCCCCAACCCCTGGCACCCCAAGGCACAAACCATGCCAATGTCCAGTGCCCTGTGTGGTTACGCATTACCTGAAAGTCAGGACGGTGAGAGGCCGGTAGGACTTGTGGCTGGTGTTGCTGCTCAGTCTGCTGCCCCAGAAGTCATGGTGCCACAGGTCGCCAAGGGGCGTTTCTGCTTGGAGGTCCTGTAGGGACACACCAGGGACACTCTGGACAAGTAAGTCTGGACTCCTCCCTCAGCCCTGGACGGACACCCTCGCTGAGTGTCTTCTCGAGCTCCTCAGTACTCTTAAATCTGCCCCCTCTCACCTTTCCCACCAGCCTGGGCCCAGCTGCGTCACCTGGCCCTGAGGCCACGCCTGTGGTGGAGTTGCTATATCCTCAGATGTGGTCTCTGTATTGATGGTTTCAAACCACACATTGGCTCACCCACCCATGTGACAGAGCCCACCTCTGAGGGGACTGCCACAGCCAGATGTGCTCTGGCCCCCATGAACTTGACGTTGTCCCCTCTATGGCTCCCGTGAGCTCCATCCCAAAGGCTCTGCAGGTCTCCCCTGAACAGGCACTGCCAACTCTTTACAACTCAACTCCTCCCACCATTCATATCTCAACCCCTGAGCCCTGCCCTTTCTGAGCTGATCCCATCCCCCTTCTGTGGGTCTGGGGCATTGTGGCCCTGTCCCCCAGCATGTGGCACACTGGGACTTGTAATCCCATGACCATTATCCACCTGCACTGCTAGGTGCGGGCTCCACAAGGCCTGGGCCCCATCTGCATTTGCTGGGAATACACAGAAGGTGCTTCATACATGTTGAATGAATAAATGACTGTATAGATAAATAAGATCACTATTAACCTCTCATATCCATGGGCTCAGCATAGTGTACAATTTGGAAAAAACAAAATTTTTAAGCTAAAAATCACTACACATGAAAAAACTGTCCACATCTTACTGTTGAGGTAACCTAATTTGGTATTGCACCACAGATACTTACAAGTGCATTTTTTTTTTTTACATTTATACGGTGGAACTAGATGGCTTAAACTTTGTCTAACAAGAAAAAAGGCAAGCAAGGCACTACAGAGTAAGTCACAAAGCTTACGATTAATTTTCTCTTTAAGGCATAATTAAGCAGGGATGTTTTAGGAACTAAAATTACGATGCACTGATCATTGCTTAGAGTATCAGTCAAGATTCTTTATTGTGGTAACTAAACAAATTCTGACTCACTTAGGCAAATGAATACTTGAAGGGCGAGTATGAGACTCACACACTCACCATGTAGGGTGGAAAACCAGAACGGGGCTGAGCAGCCAGAAGCACACGCAACCACAAATCATACTGAACCCCTCGGAGACTAGCCAGCGACATTCGACTCTTTTTCTTTGTATGACTAGCTCCTGACTCCAACAGGTGGGCACATCTGACAGAAGTGCCCAGGTCTGTGCCAGCTTCCTAATCAAATGGTCTTGAGCAAAAAGAACATCCCAAACAAAAAGTGGGTCAGAGGATGGGTGGCCCCAAAAAACAACAACTGTCCCTGTCACAGGAGGACTTCAGTATTTGCTACTGAAGACCTTGCTGACTCCCGGGAAATGCTTGAGCAGAGTTGACAGGTGCAAGGCCCATTGCCTGATTCCCACAGTAAGGGGCCTCTCACATCCAAGAGAGGTCTTGAGTGCACCGCCCACCCTGCCTCCCCAGGAGCTGGTTATTTGGTGAGTGTCTGCAAGCCTCTTGCTAGTTTAGTAGGCAGGTGACAAAACTTGAAGCTTAACTTCTTTTGCATCATCACCAAAGTATTCATTCAGCTGTGAAGGGGTGGGGGTGGGGGATCCTCCCCTCCCTTTAAAAAGGAAATGAACACCACTAGCAGCTCTAAATATTTGATTAGGTGGAGACTATACACAGCAGGGAGTGCTGCAGAAAGAAAGGTCAATTTTTCCTTATAATGATTTATGGAAAACATATATTGTGTCTGAAATTCCTCCTCACTCCACTGTCTCCAAGAGGATCCCATCTCGTGGAACAAAAAGGGCAACTCCGCACTCCAAGGCAGCCTCTGGAAAACAGTCTTTGACATCACTACAATCCAGTAGCAGCCTGCTCCACATTACCGTGGGCACGGTGCCAGTGAACAGAGGAGTGCCTTTCATTAAACACGAAAGGAATCGGGGAGGGCCAGCAAGTTAACAAAAGGGGCACAGTGTGATGCCCCAGAAGACACTGCCAAGGCAGAGCTCAGCAGAGCCACAAGACAGCTTCATCTGCCTCACCTCACACGGAGGCCAGAGGGTCACACCCCAGCCAGGGCCACCCACACAAGGCTCAGGGTTTCTGTTCTGTCTGGCTGGCCAAAATTTTTCAACATAGGTTCTAGATTAACACTTTATATCTATCTCCCACATCATAAAAGAAGAGGCAAGAAACTCTCACCAAAATGAATAACGGGATTTAAAAAATAAAGCTGTGTCCTGCGAGAGAAGCAATTCTGTGGGTATTACGCCACCAAGTTGACAGAGTCGCTTTAGAGAAACTTAGTTCTTTTAGGCATAGTTTGAAAAGGAACTGAAATGGAATCATCTACAGTAACTGCTGGGGGACCCTGAAGAAAATTTCAAATGGAAAACCTGAATTAAAATAAACATTAACAATGTTCAATATTATGAGATCAATATTATGTTGCAAACGAAATGCCTGCCGATCAGTCATTTTTTCCTTCCCCTTGAGAATACCGAGTTTTTCCTCAACATTTCCAATATGAAAACGACCTCCTCCTCATGGCACCTGTGACTTCACTCAACAACACTGTTACCAAGAGTTGCTACAGTTACACCCACTAGAGCTGGATTCTTACATTCCTTCAGGTCCTCTTCCTAAATTAAGGAACAGACACAAAATATCTGTTGAATTACTACAATCCTTATTAAATGGATTTGTTCATAAACTTGGGATTCAGTCAAAAGGCCACCCGTAAGGACCTAGAAGGCCATGTGTGATTTTAAGGCCACAAGTTTCCCCTGAGCTAGACCGTGTCATGAAGGCTCTGACTTGTGCCACTGCAGGGCTGTTCTCCTCTGGGCTTTTCCTGCTTCTGAGTTACTCGTTCTGATTTTCTTTTTCTTTTTTTTTTTGAGACAGAGTCTCACTATGTTGCTGTAGAATGCTATGGCATCACAGCTCACAGCAACCTCAAACTCTTGGGCTTAAGTGATTCTCTCAAGCCTCCCAAGTAGCTGGGACTACAGGTGCCCACCACAACACCCGGCTATTTTTGGCTGCAGTTGTCACTGTTGTTTAGCTGACTCAGGCTAGGATTGAACCTGCCACCCTCGGTGCAGATGGCTGGCACCGTAACTACTGTGCTACGGAGGCCAAACCTTGTCCTGGTTTTCTTTTAGCTTGCATCTTTTCTTTCCCTTGCCACAAACCTACTTCTTCTTCCCTAACTCTAGTTAGTGAGTACAAAGGAATACCATTTTCCCTGCACCAGTATACAGCAGCCGGCCACTGGTGAGCACATCTGACTGGGATTTTCCAAGTTCAGCAAATTTGAATCTCCAAACATGAAATGAGCAGAGTGCAGCACCCAGGGGTAGCACATTCCTCGTGCCCCAGCTGCTGGCAGCAGGCTGTCCTGACACCCTCAGTGAAGGACAAAGCTGCGGCCAGCTTGCTCTGTGCTGCTGAGAATGCAGCTTCCAGCAGGTGCTCAGACCTGCCCATCACTGAAGCAAATGCATCATTTTTTAAAAAACAGTTCTGGAAAAATTCATAGAACCTGAAATACTTAGTCTGCAATGCCCTGCAGTCTCCTTGCCTTGTAATCTCTGATACATGTGCAGACTGAGCCTCATGACGGTAAAGATGAATTCATACAGAGGTTGGAGACCTTGCTGCTAGAAATAGGAGGGGCACTAGAGCTCTGCTCTCAGGAAGCTGGAAAATCTAGAGCACAACTGGGGCCCCGGCAAATGCCTGACCTGAGTTTCCCAGAAAAGAATGAGGCACAAACTTAGGTGATCACTGAGGTGCAGGCCAGTGTTTAACAGAAGTTTACCAGAAGAGAATAAAGACACAAACCTTATTATTAACAATAGCTTCAGAGTCATCAAAGACAAAATCTCCATCGTAGCTCCGTGCAAAACACACGAGGGAAACAAATCCCACGACTAACTTGGCCCAGAAAGGAGGGAGAACAGAAGACGGAAGGATGTGATCCAAGTCAGTGTCCAGCTCAGCCATTCTGAAAACTGCAGGTGGGTGGCCCCCGGCTCCAGCATTATGCTGGTTAGAAATCTGCAGGAGAAACAGAGCCACATAAACAGCTATCGACATTTTGGTGGATGCATTTCCAGAGTGGAGATATTTACTTTATTTAAATCAGAGCTAGGTAGTCATTTATGCTGCAATTTTATAGGACGTGATTATTAAAAAGTTTTAAGTTGTGGTTTCTAAACTCCGGTGGGCAGGAAAGTCACCTGGGACACACACGGATGCCTGAGCCCTGCCACATGGTCTGTCCAATCGGATGTCCTCGGGCTTCTGATGCTGGCCTGCCCACTAATTCAATGAAATCCCATGTTTATAAGTCTCCTAAGCAAATCATTTTTAATTACCCTTGAACCAGTTAATCAAGCTTAAAAGAAAGAAGCTACCATCTTACCTCATCCAAAGCAAGAAAAAACAATAAATACTCATTATTGGGTTTTAGGACATTGTATGTGTTGGGAGTGTGTGTGTATAAAACATGATCCCAATTCTATGTGCAGGACTTAGGTGCACGGGCCAGTGAGATGAATGCCTGGGAGAGAAGAGTTTAATAGAGCAGGGGACGTGACTGAAGGACTGATGGCCAGATTAGTGGTTCCCATACACAGGACAGATAGAAAGATGAATGTTTTGGGACAGGATCTTGCCCCAGAAAGGGCTGAGCTTTATCCCAAAGGAGGCTGGTCTACCTGGGGACATGACTTTTAATACTGGTGAAAGAGTCAATATACACTTACTTTCAACTTTCCTTCAAATGGACAAAATGTTAAGACCAGGAAGGTCAGCGTCCCAGCCTTGCCCTGTGTCAGGTGTGTGGTCTTCACGTCCCACCCTTTCTGAGCCCACTTCCTGTGGCACTCTGCACGGTGTAAGAACTGTCTAGTAGTGAGAGATGCCTAACAGCTTCCTGCCTTGGAATCCACCCAATCACATTTTACCTGCCTCCCCCACGCCCTCAGTGGATGCTTTCTTAGGATGCACCAGGATCATGTTCAGGTTGGATTCCTTAGTTCCAATCTTGGGTAACTTTGGACAAGTCACTTACCTTCTCTGGGCCTGTTTCCCTACAAGTGAAATGGACATGACAATAGTGCCTCCCTCAGAGAACCCTTACAAGGGCCAAATGAAATTCCCAGCACTGCCAGGGTGGCAGGAGAGTTAGTGGAGGTTGGCACTTCCTTCCAGGAGGACGAAACACAGACAGGGAATGATTTTCTTTAGAAAATCCCCTTTGGTACAGTGAGTCCTCAATTAACATCATCAACAGATTCCTGAAACCTGTGACTTCATTTGAAACAGCCTACAGGAGGTCCCCAAACACAGCTGTTTCATTAAACATCATTTTGTTTACAGTTGAAGTTTCTAAGAACCTACCAATGATGATGTTAAACGGGGGTTTACTGTATGTGGTTTATTGGTGCCAAGGCTCTTGTCTTCCCTATGAAGTGACCCAGCCCCGTCCTTTCCTCTGAGATAGAAACCAGTCCCAGCCCCCTTCATTAGAATCAATAAGAAGTCGGCCTAATAGGCCATCTGAAGTCACAGGCATCTATTCCACAAGCTTCTGAGTAAAGGCGGAGATAGACCAAACAGGCAATGGGACACACCATTTCGTGGTAATGCTGACCCCTTCCAGGGCCCATGAGGAGGTCCAGATCTGCCATCTAGAGATGGAAGATTCTGCAACTCTTTCACTGATGTAAGACGTGCTCTCCCTAAGTGCTGGGGTAACATTCCAACCATTATCTCTGTGTGTGTGGTTTTCCAATGAAAGGATAAGCCACTGCTCAAATACACCTCAAACACAATACTAGTCACCATGCAGGCCTGACCACCATGTCACTATGCTTACATTTCCTGTTACTTAAAAAAAAAAAATAGTACAAATTAAAAGACTAAATAGTTAGGTAGATATGACTTCAAATGGAAAGAATAAGTGTTCTTTTTTTTTTTGAGACAGAGTCTCACTATGTCATCTGGGGTAGAGTATGCATGGCATCACACCTCACAGCAACCTCAAACTCTTGGGCTTAAGTGATTCTCTTGCCTCAGCCTCCCAAGTAGCTGGGATTGCAGATGCCTGTCACAATAACTGGCTATTTTTTTTTTGTTGTTGTTGCAATTGTCACTATTGTTTTACCTGGCCCTGGCCAGATTTGACCCTGCAAGCCTCAGTATATATGGCTGGCACCGTAACCACTGAGCTATGGGCGCTGCCAGAATAAGTGTTCTTATTAGAAAACTTAATGCGAAGTTTATGTTTAGAAAATTAAACAAGGATGCCCCTTCTTCAATGGCACCAGGTCCCTGGTTAGTAAACCTATTTGCAGGAACAGACAGTGGTAACATGGGTGTTCCTAAGATAGGCAATCAGGGATTAGGCACCAGGAGATAACTTCCTCTAAAATATGACAATAATGAGAACTAACTGTTTTAGAAAATTAATGTGAAGGAGAAAAAATAATTTATAACAATTTTAAATATACATAAGAGTCATGAGCTAACCCAAGGTCTCATAACTGGTTTCGATGTTTTCTGGTTGAGCCGCAAATACTTGAATGTGACTTCACACAAGTTGGTCATGAGGTTCAGATGGCCTTACAGGTGGAACACTGAGACAGGAAAAATACTTGGTGCTCCTAAAGTAGCCACTGTACATCAGATCCACCCCAACGGACTAACCATTCTGAAAGTCAGGCAACAGCCCGGGGGGGGGGGGGTGTAGACCCAACATGTCTGGTGCCCTCTGAGGCCAGGCCCAGACTCTCAAGAAGTCAAAATGATGGCTGATTCAATCTTAGAATGAAACTTTCCTCTTCTGTTATAGGGACATCAGGGAATCCACAGGTTGTTCCCACCCCTCCTGCCACCTGCTCCACTCTATACCATCTCAGTTCTGGCTGGCTCTTTCCTCATTACCGTGACTACTCCACTCCTCTATCTCAGGGGGCTCCTTCCTCTTTAGTCTCCAAGGACCCTGCTTTTTTGTGCTACTGAAAATACCCATAAATGCCCTTTTCATTTAAGAGACTTATTGTTAATGTACATAGCAGAATAGTTCAGAAAATGCCTTCTACTAGCAAATGCAAAAAGAACTATAATGTGTTAGAAATACATGCAAAGTTCTCAGAGTCCAGTAGTTGAGAGCAAAGGCTCTGCAGACAGCTAACTCTGGATTTGCTGGCTGCATGACCTTGAGCTACTAAGTCTTTCTGAGGACCAATTTCCTCATCCACACAATAGGGTACCACTACTTTCTTTAGGATGTTGTAGTGATTAAATGAGGTAATATATGCAAATAATTAGTTCCCATTATTGTCATGTTTTAGAGGAAATTAGCTCCTGGTGCCTAATCCCTGATCACCTGTCTTAGGAACACCCGTGTTGCCATTGTCTGTTCCTGCAAATAGGTTTAGCCATGTTGCCATTGTCTGTTCCTGCAAATGGCTCCTGGTGCCACTGAAGAAGGGGCATCCTTCTTTTGTGCAGACCCAGGGCACATGGCTTCCTTAGCCAAGCATCTCTGTGTTGCATAAACTGCAAAACCACACAAAGCAACCCTGCCTCTAAGTCCTCTTCCTCCAGTAATAAATGACCTTTGTTCTGCAATGATCTGAGATAGGCCACATGAGGCAGCAGAGATGGGGGACCAGCCCCTCCACTCTTCTTTATACCCAAGCCGTGACATAGGAATAGACCCCTGTTTCAGCACTGGGCCACATTGTTTGATCCCTCTCCCTGTCTGGGATCCTCTGCTCCTCTGCCATGGCTGGAAGACAAGTTCCCTTTGTGGGGTGAGAAGAAGGGTATCCCACAGCGGCCTCAGTGGAAGTACAGTGCACCAGCCTGTTGTTATAAAGGCCAGCCTCTGACCACTGCCTGACTCCTAGGTCAGAACCAACTATCACTTCAATAGTAGCTTAATTGGGGACAAAGCAGAGGTCCCTTCATCCCTAATCTCTCAAACTTTGAATATCAAGCCTCAGTTTTCAGGCTGTTAAAACAAATTAATCATCAGTGCAAAGGTCAAAAAGACCTCCAGCAGGGACCCTCCAAGAACAAATGTCTTTGAGCCTCAAGGACCCAGTGATGGCTGACACAGCAGCCTGGACTGCAATAAGCAGAATGGTGAGACCAAAACTACATGATTCACCCTGGAAAAATTAGCAGTAGCCGCCTACTGAAGATATCCTTCCATACGCATGGACGGGCCTGTTGGCCTCAGCCTGGCCTTTCTACCTCATCAGTAGCAATCCATCCACACAGCCGGCTGCCCACTGCCATGCTGAGATGTGACAGTGCCTCTGGAAATCAGACTAAAAAGCACGATCGCTTCCAACCAAAAATCCGTGGGCCTGGCAGGAGCCTGGAGACCCTGAGCTGGCGGGCTCTGCTGCTTTCCCAGCTTCTCACGGCAGGGGAGCCAGCCATCTCCATCACCCTGTCCTGTGCAGGGCAGAGCCAAATGCCACTGAAGGAAGGTATGGTCCTGTCGTGACCTGCTTCCCATTTTTTAAGTTCAGTAATGCCCGAGGGCCATGGCTGCCTATAGCAATAATGTGTGTGGTTCGACATTCACAGTCCCACTGTCCTGAAAAGTTTCCAGCTTGCTAGCTGTAGCCAGTTTCCCATCTCAGTCGGCGGGCAGTCACTTTAACCCTCCTCCATCCCAGACGCGCCAGGCACAGATGGGACTGCAGAGAAAGAGGGCAGGGAGGGGATCTAGTCAGTCCTTACTACAATTGTTTCCCAAGAAATTCTCCCCATCCATTTGCTCTCCCAGGGAAAGAGCAAAACGTGGGATGACTCATAGTGGCTAGATCGTTCCTCTAACTCCTCCCTTCTTTTGTGTGTGGTTAAAAAAAAAAGAAGAAAACATACACACAGCCCAGTCACAACATCAACAAGACCAGAAGCCCCGCGGAATTCGCAGGAGGTGAGGCGGTGGTTGCGCCACCTGCTCAGCTTCCCCGAACTCCGAGCCCACGCCGCAAAGTGGAGGCTCGGTGGCCCCGGGCGCGCGGGCCGGTGGCCCCCGCACTCGCGCCGCTCCGCTCGGCAGCCGAGTGTGGAGTAGCCGGCTCTTGCAGCGCTGCGGGGGAGCCGCCTCGTAACCCAGGGCAGGCGGCCAAGCGGCCCGGCTGTGCCCAGCCATCGCTTGCGCTGCGGCCAGCTGGCGGCCAGGCGCGGAGCCCCGCGGCCAGGTAGCCGCTCCAGAGACCCTCCGCGGGCCGAGGGGACCCTGCGTGGCTGGAGTGGGCAGGGGCGGGGCGGTGACCTCGGCCCGGGCGGAGGGAGCGCAGGGGCCAGAGCGGCGGGCGCGGGCAGGCGAGGCGCGCAGCCTCCACGCCGCGCCCTTTGTCCCGTGTGCCGCTCGCACCGGGGCGCTCGGGGCCCGCGTCCCCGGTGACCCCGGCCCCGGCCTCAGCCCGGGTCTGGAAGCCAACTCCTTCAGCAACACCGGCCCCGGGCATGGGCCGCCGCGTGGGACTCGGGGTTCAGGGCTCGGCGGCACAGGGGAGCCTGCGCCCGCTCCGAGCCCAACTCCGCTCGCTCCGCGGCGCGCTCGGCCCTGCAGGGCCGCCCCGCGCGTTACCTGCAAGGAGCCCGAGCCACGGCCGCATCTCCCTTCCGGGCGCGGAAACTCCGGCGGCTCCTGGCGCTCGCCCGCAGCTGGCAGGGGAGGGGCCGCCCGCGCACCGCCCCCCGCCGCGCCCCCCACCCTTCCTGCCGTCCCGCAGCGCCCCACGCGCCGGGCGCTCCCTTCGCACCCCTGTCTCGGCCCGCCCCTCCTCCCGGCCATTGGCTGCTTCTCCCTTCACTTTCAGGCTGCGGCCCTGTCCCTCTTCAACTCATTGGTGGACGCGCCGGTGACGTCAGGCCAGAGGGCGCTAGTCGGCGGCGAGGAGGCTCAGGGACAGACGGACTCCGCGGGAGAGGAGGAAGCAGCTTCTAGGAGTGGATCCGAGGCGGGGGCGGGGCCGGGGCGGGAAGGGGCGGCCTCAGCCGGGCTGGGCGAGGCGGGCTGCGGGAGCCAGAGCTCACCCTCCCTCACTGGCCGCAGTCCGCGAGCACCGGACCCTGTTTCTGGCCTTCCTTTTCGCCGCGGAGGGTGTGCAGCGTCCCTACAGGACGGCCAGAACTCCCGACTCTTCCTGTTTGGGAGAGTTGTTTAAAATGTGTGTCTGCACCTTCTGCCCCCACCCCCCCAGAACAGAACGGACTGAAACTGCCGCCTTCTTCCCAAGGCTCTGCTGTCCCATGAACTCTGCTGCGGTCAGAGCCACCAAACGTGCGTCCATGCGCCACGCCACTGTCCTCTTAGTTCTAAACCTCCACTCCTAACCGGATTGTCACTTCACTCCCATACTTCCATTCTCATAGCTGACTTTGCCACCTGCTTCAAGAAAAGAGGGAAAGAATCTTCTTCCACTTTCCACCTACACACTTACTCCTATCAGCGCAAGCCCTCCCCTCCCCCCCCCGCCCTTTTCCAATATCCTGGAATCCGAGCAGTCCCTCCCTCTGTACTGGAATCCGTATCCTCAGCATTTGATGATGTCGAAGGCTTCCCTATGCCACCTGCCGCGCTGCCTCTCTCTTGCTGCTCTCCTTTGCTGGGGTGTTGAAAGAGCTGCCTGCCCCCACTTTCCTGGTCTCCCAATTCTATCCGTTTCTTGGTGTCCACACTCAGTGAAATTGCCCTTGCTGTAGTTATCAGTGACAACCATGTCATTAAATCCAAAGTATGCTTTCCTTCCTCATGTTACCTGATGGCTCAGCAAAATTCCTTTTTCCTCCTTAACACACGTTCGTCCTGTGGCTGGACAGCACTCCACTTCCCTGTTTCCCCCAAGTCTTCTGGGCTTGCTCATCTGCCTCTGAAAAACTACCAAACAGCATTGTCAAGGCCTCAGACTGTTTCCTTTTACTCCACAAATTCACCCTGCGTGATTTAATCCACTGCCAACGTTTCAATCAATATATCCCAAATTTACAACTCTAGTCCTGGCTTCTCTGAGCTCCAAACCCATATATCTAGCTTCCTATTCAGCTTTTCTACTTGGATCTCACAAGTGCTTCAAATGGAACACCTCCAAAGTTGAATGCACACTTTTCACCACCTGCTTTCAATTCCAGGTCTCCCTGTGACAGTGAAGGCAACACCATCCCCCCAGTATTTTGCAAAGTCTGCCTTCACCCCAGCATCTAACAAAATGCCAAAGGCATTCTGCTTCCTGAATGCCTTTCAAATCTGTCCAATTCTTTCCATTTCCATTGCTAACATTAAACGACTTGGTACTGTGCATGGGTCTTCCGAGCTCCCACTCAGTAATGTCACCTTGGTGGATTGCAGTCAGCCATGGCAGGAGTATTTACATCGTGGAAATTGGCAAACAGTATGAATCGGGACTTGGTTTGTGTTTCTAGACTTAAGAAAGTGATTTTTTTTTTTAAAGAAAGTGATTGTTAACAAAAATGTTAACAATGCAGATTATGTTTAAAAATGTCTTATACTTGGTGCCGAAACTAAAAGATTGCAGTTTAAAGGGTTTAGTTTATACAAGGGTGACAAATGACTTAACAAATGCTGTCCCATGAACCCTGCCACCAAACATGCATAAGATTTAATGACAATAAATTTGTTGGAAAAAAGTGGATTGGGATGCAAGCATGGGTTAGATTCTGATACAAGACTTTGGCAAAAATGAGCCAAAGCATTCTGCTAGAATCAATGAAGTATGTGGAATTCATTGTAAAGGGTAGCTACATATTTTATTAATGTTTGCATATTTTTCCTACACATCATTTCTACGCCTATCTAGAAACATTTATAATACATATATGCCTGTATATTTACCTACATGTCTATTTCCCCCAGAGAGCTAGTTATTAAATATTTACCAGCACACTATTGACTGACATGGTTAAAATCACCAGTGCATGGTGAAAATGAAAAGCAGATGAAGTTTTAGTCAGTTTTATTGTTGCCTTTTAATACTCTATAGATAATACATACCTTATTTTATGTCCCCAGAATTGTTTGCTCCCACTGTGGCCCCTCTTGGTAGGCCACTGCTTCCTTTTACTCTTAGACGAAAGACCTAAACTTTCAGGATCTGGCCCCTTGCCCACTGCTCCTGGGTTGTCTCATGCCGCCCTCGTGCTGGCTTTCTCAGACCCCTGCCATGTGCTTCTGTGTTCCTTTCCATCGTGGGCTGTTCACATGCACCAGAGTGCCCCTTTCTACTTTCCCTCACAACTGCTGGCCCCCTCTAATTCACCCTTCAGGTCTCTGCTCAACGGTTACCTCCTCTGAAAGCTCTTCCCAAACATCCTTAGGTTCATCTGTATATACGCTCACAGTTTTCATTACCTTTGTAATTAACTAACCATGTGATCACTTGTATACAGTCAATTTTCCTCACTAGACTCTGAGTTCCACGCAGGGAAGGACCATGTCTGTGCCCTGCAGCTCCCATGCCTACTGCACAACAGGCATTCAACAATGTCTCCCCTAGAGAGGTTCAGTTCTGAAAGTCATACTGCACATTACTGGCCATACTACAGTTAGAATTGGAGTCTCCTGCCTTAATCCAGTGCTCATGTTCTGCAAATTGCTGGGGCAGCCATGATCAAAATGACATAGCACTATGTGCCAAGCACAGGGGTAGGCTCTGTGGAGGCTACAAAGGTGAGCATGACACTGATTCTGCCTCTTACTACCTCATGGTTTAATAAGAAGATTAGGGCAGGGAAAAAAATCGTTGCTGCTGGGCCTATACATTGACCCCAGCCCCTTGGACAGGCGCTTTGGGATTTTGCTGTCACACTCTGAAGGCAGGATGGTTGACCCTGAGTGTGTGTCAGGCGGGTGCTTGTGTTATTTAATTCTCAACAACAGTTCTATCAAGGGAATATCATTATCCTTATTGTACAGATGAGGATGGACCCCAGAGGTCTAGGGTCAAACAGCTGGTGCATTATCCAGTGAAGTCCAGACTGGGTGTACAATTGAGGGGTGTAGCCAGAGAGTTAAAGAACCCCCCAAATGCCTAATAAGGTTATTGTGGCCTGGTAGTAACTGGCACAGAGAAGATAGCAAATATTGTCTTGTCTCCCCCGTACCTGCTCACTACTCCCTCCCCAATAGCAGATGTCAAAGTTGTCAGCAGGACATGAGTCATTTGAGCCTTTGTGAGGTTAACCACTTCCATCCGGCTAGTTTGGTTGCAGGTCTAGAGGTTTGCTGAAATGTTTTGGGGTCTGGAAAGCCTTTGAGCTCTGAAAAATGTGTACACGCAAGGTGCGTCATGATTGTGTGAACAGAGCCCTCTGGGACGGTGCACAGCAAGGCTCTCCCAAACGTAGCCGGCTTCCCTGGGTTTGGAGGTCTCTCTCAGTGAGATCCCCTTCACCCCGGGAGAGTGTAGGGGAACTCACAAGTTTCCTTCTTGCCCTCCACCCCTGTCCACCAGATAGATGGTCCATCAGGGAACAGCAGGTGCACTGTACAGCAGAGCAGCCTGGAGACGGAAGTGTGGCAGCAGGACGGGGAGCCCCTCACACTGTCCTCAAACAATATATTACCTAGAGTGAAAGACAGAAAACATAACCAGCCTGCACAGTGTAAGGCAGATGGATTTAAATAAGTACCGTCAACAGAGTGCTAGAGAAGAAAGGGCAGGTGACAGAGTGGTTGTTTCCTACAGGAGTGACATAGGAGGATGTTAAATGTGAGCAAAGTCTTAAATGGAGGTCAGTGCACTATTAGGGTAGGTTAACTTCCGTTATGAACAACGCTAACTCGGTGACTTTGACCAATAAAGCTTTCTTTCTCAAGTCGCAGCCACGCAGCCAGCTCCACGCAGGCATTCAGGGCCCCAGGCTCCACCCATTCTGTGGCCGTGGTCTTGCATCTTCAATTGTGGTTTCCATTTGTTTGGCGTAATCTGGTGGGGGAAGGGGAGAAGAGAGCGAGGACGTTGAGAAGATGCGTGTTCTGGGAACTGCCTTGGCCCAGAAGCTACACGCATTCCTTCCATTCCCTTTCTTTGGAGAAAAGCAGGCACGCTGTCTAGGTGCAAGGGGCTGGAAAATGTAGGTTAGTTGTGTGCCCAGAACGAGGAAATGAGTTGGTTTCAGATGCATATCGTTTCAACGGGAGAAGATTGGTGAGGGACGGCATTCCAGCAAAGAAACTGCCCTGGGCATGTTACAGAAAGCCAGATAGCCTAGACCCACAGTCCAGGGGGAGGAATCAGCCTGGAAAGGTTGGAAGTTTCTAGTTCGAAAAGGGTATGAAATGTTGTAATAAGGAATTTGGACTTTGTCCTATAGGCAGCAGGAGATTCCTGAAGTTTTTCTTATGGGAATAAATTAAGCAAGCCAAGTTGAAGGAGATTCATCAATAGAGATCGTACAGAATGAGATAAGGCCAGGGCTTGGACATTCCTTATTTTCCCCCAGGAGCAGGGTGTTTGCTGGAAAAACCAGGAATGAATTAGATGATTAGAAAGACGCGATGCTGAGAGAAACACAGCACTGGGCACCAGAGCGGTACCGTGAGCCCAGAGTCTCCAGTTTGTGCGGCCTTCGGAATCTGGGAGATACCGTCATTTCTCTCCAGTATATTCTCCCTTTTTTCTTTAGCTACCTTAAATAGCTTTTCTTCCTTTTAGAGTCTAAAAGGGCAATAAAGTGAGACCATCTCAAAAAAAAAATAAATTTATTTATTTATTTTGTAGAGACAGAGTCTCACTTTATTGCCCTTGGTTGAGTGCAGTGGCATCACAGCTCACAGCAACCTCCAACTCCTGGATTTAGGCGATTCTCTTGGCTCAGCCTCCCGAGTAGCTGGGACTACAGGCGCCCGCCAGAATGCCCAGCTATTTTTTTGTTGCACTTTGGCTGGGGCCGGATTTGAACCCTCCATCCTCTGTATATGGGGCCAACGCCCTACCCAGTGAGCCACAGGCACCATCCAAGAGAACTGCTGTTTTAGACAAAGGATTCTTGACTAAGATAAAGGTTATTGGAAGAAAGATTTCTTTTTTTCTTTTTTTTCCAGACAGGGTCTTACTCTGTCACCCACACTAGAGTGCCATGGCATCATCATAGCTCACAGCAACCTCAAACTCTTGGGCTCAAGCAATTCTCTTGCCTCAGCCTCCCTAGCAGCTGGAACTACAGGCATATGCCACCACACATGGCTAGTTTTTCTATTTTTAGTAGAGATGGGATCTCACTGTCGCTCAGGCTGGGTTTTAACTCCTCAGCTCAAGCGATCCACCTGCTTCGGCCTCCCAGAGTGAGCCCATCTGGAAAGATTTGAGTACTTATACCAGGAAAGGACCCACACCTGTAGGTAAATAGAACCTCCACTCTCCACCCTGTTTGCCCTGTTTGCTCACAGTCGTAGCTGCCTAAACAGAGTCAGAGAGAGCCAGTGGTCAGAGCAGCACACACTTCAGAATCGACACTTCAGTCTCTGCCATGACTCGTGGGTCATGGGGTTGATGGCCCAGGAGAACAGGGAGGATCCTGAGGCCTAGGAAGTCAACATGGAGGGGAAATGTGCACACGAGGTAGAAGATTCTGAGAGCTTGAGATTAAAATACAATGAAGAGGTTTCTCAAAAAGTTAAATACAGACTTAGCAGAGGATCCAGCAATTCCGTTCCTGGGTGCATACTGGGAAGAATTGAAATAAGGTATTCAAACAAATACTCGCACATGAATTTTTACTGTTCACGCAACAGCCAAAAGGTGGATACAACTCGTATGTCCATCACCTGATGAATGGATAAGCAAAATGTGGTTTGTCCATACAATGGAATGCTATGCCCTCAGGAAAGGTCATGAGGCAATGATGTACATTACAACATGGATGAGCCTTAAAAACATTATGCAAGACACAAAGGGAAATATATTCCCTGATTTCATTTATATGAAATATCCAGAATAGAAAAAAACAGCCAGAAAGCAGATTAGAGGCTGCAGGGGGCTGGTGGGTTGGAGGCAGGAGGAGGTCGGGGAATGACTAACTAACAGGAAAGGGGTTTCCTTTTGATAAAAATGTTTTGGAACTAGATAAAGGTACAACATTGTGAATGTACTGATTGCTACTGAATTGTTTACTTAAAATTGCTAAAATGCTGAATTTTCTATTATGTGAGCTTTACCTCAAGTTTTAAGAAAGGTAATAGTTTAGAGGCAGTTTACTATCTGTTCTAATTTTCAATTAACTACCTATTTTCAGCCATTTCTTTTTTCCATAGCCCTGTAATCCCCCTATTTTTAGAATTCCCAAGATTTGCAAGAGTTGGTGGGAACTTTGTAAGTCAATCAATATTTGCCAATTTTTTGCTATACATATTAACGATGCTTTGGAGAGAAACACGAAGTGGGTTTCCTTATTTGCTTAATCTTAAAGCATCGTGTTTTTACATAGTATTTCCATAAATTTTCATGTTTAATGTTTGTTTTCAACATTAGGTGTATAGCGGTTAATTAAGCAAATGAGCTTGTGTAGCCTCTGTAGTTACATTTGAATCTAAACTTGTAAGTCCTGACATACCTGTAGTCAGAGGAAAGGAAAAAGTGACACTTAGTAGTGCTAACTCATTATAATATGGTATATTTTCTAATATATTACAAACGAATAGAGTAATTTACAAAAATTATTCTATTAATGTATGTGCCATATATTAATTTATTTAGTCCTTAAGCAACTTTTTTTTTATTATTACCTATTTACAGGTGTGGACACTGAGGCTCACAGAAGTTAGGAAGAGCTAGCATGTGGCAAACTGGGACTTGAGGTCAGGCAGCCTGGCTGGGCAGGGGAGGTGGTGGTTGTGCCTTCGACCTGCTTGCTCTGTGGCTTCTATACACAGCCTGAGTGTATAGACTCACATCAGCCAAGTACTGTAACAACTCCTTCTCAAAACCAGTGTTTTCTTCTTCCTCAAACTTCCTTTGCCCCCCTCCCGGGACCTTGCTCTCTTCTCCAAATCCTAGCTTTCTCACTTTAAATTCCTGCTTAAAATGAGTATTATGAGATCCTAATAATTAAGAATAGTTATGCTTCATGGGGAGCTCAGCATGTGTCAGGCAGGTGACACATACTTTTACGGACCATGTTATAGGAACCTAATAGTTCCTTGAAGTTTGCTATCACGACCCATTTTATAGATGGGGAAGTTGAGTATCAGACATATTAAGGGGCTTGCTCACCGTCAGAACCTGGGTTTGCACTGGGTGACGTGACGCCAGATTCCATTTCAAAATTATTACACAAACTGTCTGGCATTTGATTAGTATTTCTTTAGATTTTTGCTTTTCTCTTCTAACGGACCAAAATCTCTCCAATATGCTTTGGAGAGATTGGGCTCAGGAAACACTGACATGGTCTTACTCCTTAGCTTAAATTTTGTGATCCTCGTGCAGACCCTGCTGCTTATGCCTACATTTTTAGGAATGGGCTACATTTCCATAATCATCATTTCCCTCGCTGACTACATTTATATTTTTGTGGCTCCCATGGAATTTTCAGGGTGTTCTAGTATCTTGTGATTAGTTGAGAATTTTCTCCTGGCTTTTATTGTTCATGCTTCTTTCTGCCTTTGCCTGGAATGTCCCTCACCCCTTGACCTGGAGACTTCCCACTTACCTTCAGAGCCCAGTTCAAGGGGCGCCTTCTTTGTGATGCCAGCCTTTCTCAGACCCTGGGTAGGATTATTTATGCTTCAGTGGATCCCATAAAGCTGTTCAGAGTCTTTCCAATCTGTTAACTGTTCTTGCAGAGATTTGTTTATACACTTAACATGTAGTGTTTTCCCTGTGGTCCGGATGATAGCTGATTCCCTTTCCATCTCCATAGCACCAAACACAGTAAAAGCTCAGGAAAAGGCAGGGGAGGGGGATTGTTGAATTTAATTCAGCTTCCAGATTCACTAGCACTATAAAACTTCTGGTGAATGCTCTAGTGCTCACAGGGGTCCAAAGATATTCAGCCCGGGGTCGGGGTGGGGGAATACCGAGGAGTTAGGACAGCAAATGTCCTGAGGGCTGTCAGATTCTGTGCTGCTTTTGAAGAAGCACAATTAAAACGAATATGCAAGAATTGGAAGGAGATTTTACTTTAGTCTAGAAATAACTTTCTAATGATAAATATCTAACAACAGAACAGGTTATCTTAAAAACATTCATCAGTTCCTCATCCAGTAAAGTCTTCAAGCACAAGGTGAACGACCCTATGTATCAATACGCTGAGGGAAGGAGAGACACAGAATCAGACCACCTCGCGAGAATACCCAGACCTTGACGATCCTGGGCATTGTGAAAGTATGATTTTGAGAAAGTTAAACCCATGACTCCCCCACACACAAACAGAATGAAAAAATGTCAAAGATTTTATTCCGCTTTTGAATGAAGCAACCGAAGATGGTAAAACCAATTCAAATGAAAATGAGAGGAATAGGAATTATCTCCACCGGAAAAGACATTTTGATATGTTTGCTGAGTTTGAAATAAAACTGATTAATGTCCTACAGGGTGTTAAAATTGTAACCTTTTGGGTTATCTTTCTAACCAGATAGAAATTATTTGCATACAAATTAACATGTAACTTTACAGAGACTGAGCATTTGCCTAAAATATTAAGTAGAAAAATAACAAAGTCCCCTAAAAAAATCCAGCAGTACTTGGGTGAGCTTGTTAAATGATATCAGTTTTCTTGAGCTGCTGTAGCAAATGACCACAAACCCAGCGGCTTAAAACAACAGAAATGTGTTCTTTCAAGTGGCCAAAAGTCAGAAATCAAGGTGTGGGGAGGGTTGAATTCTTCTGGAGGCTCTTATAGAACCTGGTCCATGCCTGGTTACAGCCTCTGATGGGCTTGGCTGTCCTGGGAGGTTTTAGCTTGTAAACACATCTTTCCTCGAATCTCTGCCTCTGTCCCCCCATGGTATCTGCCTGTTTGTCTGCTTGTTTCTGTGCCTGTCCTCTTATGAGAACACCAGTCATACCACATATGGGGTTTACGGCCCACTCTCCCATAATATGACCTCATCCCAACGAATTACATCTGCAAAAGCTCTGCTTCCAACTAAAGTCACATTCCCTGAGGTTCTGGGAAGGCCATGAACTTTAGGGGATCCTATTCAATCTAGTAAATCCAGTAAGACAGAAAAAGGGACATAACACCTACTCTTGGGCCTTAGTTCCAAATTTCAAGTCCTTTTTCTTCCCTGTGGCACCTGCCTCTCTCCCAGTTTCTCTCCTGCCTGACATCTCATGCATGTCGGCATTAGTCACTCAGCTGGAGCTGGCTGACGGATATCACATATGTTTCTAATAAAGAAATGTAAGGACTAGATCAAATAAGAATGCTAGCATGTAATGATACAAAAGACTGAATTTCCTGAGCTGGTCTCTAGCTTCCCAGCTACTATTTGGGGAGAAGTCATTTTCATGGGCTGTTTTCATGTAACATGTTTCTGGAATTATTAAGGCAGACTCAGGAGAGTGGGTCTTGGCATCTGTTAAGAATTCAGGGGAGAATTTCAAGTTACATAAGCAGCTCTTCCTCCCAGTTTTTTTTTTTTTTTAAATAAAAGCTTTTCACTAAGATACTCCATGAAGTTAACAATACAGTTACCAGCACTTACCCAGGTTCGCCTCTGCAGAAAATCTCTTCAGAGCAGACTATTTTGGGGGGGGGGGCAAGGGGCTTCTTAATAATTCAAATGTTAGATGAGTAGGGATCCATTACCCTGCTCTGTTCCCTGCATAAAGAAGATTCTATGTTACTTTAATAGGAAGTTTTTCAGCCAGACTTTGTTCTAAAAACCATGATTGGGTCTATAATCCTAGCACTCTGGGAGGCCAAAGGGGGAGCATCACTTGAGCTCAGGTATTCAAGACCAGCCTGAGCAAGAGTGGAGACACCTGTCTCTACTAAAAATAGACAAACTTAGCTGGGCATTGTGGCAGCCTCCTGTGGTCCCAGCTATTCAGGAGGCTGAAGCAAGAGGATAGTTTGAGCCCAAGAGTTTGAGGTTCCTGTGAGCTAGGCCCAAGCCATGGCTATCTTGCCTGGGGCAACAAAGTGAGACTCTTTCTCAAACAACAACAACAACAACAACAACAACAACAAAAGTAAAGTAAAACCATGGATGACAGAGGTGGTTGCTAAATTAAGAGGTGGGTAAATTAGAGGGGAAAGGGATTGATGCTTACCCTACCCTTTCACTGCTGAGGTTCTGTCTTGTTGGGCTCTTATCTATGAAGTAAGATGGTCCCAACCAGATGAAGTCCAGTGATGGTAAGAAATCATCTGGGGACAAATGGGAGCTTGTCTGTCTGTCTCTCTGCCTACCTACCTACCTGCTTTAGTGAAGTGAGGTATCTGGGCTGGTGAACTACTTGCGGCCTTCCTAATCCAGCTGTCTGGCAGTCTCACATAGGGAGAGACAGTGGGCATACGGCTTAACTAAAAGTGACATTCTCCTTTAAGGTCCAGCAGTGGGCATGACTGTGTCCAGGCTAGGAAGCTGTGAGTGCCAACTGGACATCACCGGGCATGTGGATCTGAGTGGAGGTTCAGGGCTTGATCTGCACCACTTGGGTTTCCCCCTGCCTGGTCCTTCAGGGCTAAGCAATTGACCTTTGCATTCTTGGTACTGAGAAGCAGGTAAACGTAAAATCTCTGACAAATAGGGCAGGTAGGGCTCAAGCTAGAAATCAGAAAAGCAAAGTCCTGAGTTGTCTCCAGGCTGATCCACGTTTGCCTGACTTCCTTTGACTACAAGGCACCCCAGAGGTAAGCCAACCTCCTTTTTTTCTTTTCTTGATGTAAAAATTCTGGCTTTCTGACTAGAATTGTAGTGCTATGATTTCTGAAAAAAAGTTTAAGAAAATTGAGTAGAATGATCTCATCCAGAAGAAGATGATGCCACAAATTCTGTTTTCTTTTGGCATTTGTCAAACTACACTTTGTATTCTTCATGGTGTTTGTTGTATGAAATAGAGAGATGATACCGTCTTTTTTGTGTAGTTGACGTACAAAAAACTTAGGTTTAATCTTGAGGTATTGCAAATATTGTTATGGTTGTTGTTTCAGTAGCTCTTTCTAAAATTAGCCTTGTATTTTAAGATGCTACCTGTTGTAAGATACTTAAGTAAGGCAGAAAAATAAAGAGAGAAAGCATTAGAAATTGTACCTCATGATGATGACTATATTGGCACATACAGGTGCATCAAATATATATGTACAGTTCGATATAAATGCATATTATACCTGTCCTGAAATCTGCATCATTACTCAATAATCTGTCACGGGCATCTTTTCATTTTGAGAAATTGTTGGAGATTGTCACATTGTTTGTACCAAATTTACTTCATTAATTTCCTATCACGGGCCATTTAGGTTGCGCCTGATTTTCCAGCACTATAAACAATGCTAAACATCTTTGCGCCTACATTTTCCACATTTTTATAAATTCAAGGTAAATTCCTTGAAGTGGGATTGCTAAGTAAAAGTCTGCAAACATTTTATAAAACATTTCTAGAAAGGTTATACCCATTTATTTTTCTTTCAACAATACATAAAAATGTATTTCTCAATACCTTGCCCAAGCAGGTTTTGTCACTATGTATAATTTTTCTGATAGACAAGAAAAATTTGATTTTTTCACAAATATTTTAAATAAACACCTTTAGAAATGTTAAATGCACATGTCTTCTGTACCAATAAGATATCTGAGGGTGTCCAGTTCTACTTTCTTAGACCCTCTATTTTAAATAATTCTGTTTTATTATTTAGTCTAACAATTTCTATAAGTTAAGCTACTACTATTATATTTGTATTTATTTATTTATCAAATTTAGAGGACAACTTGACTTTCGTTGGATTATTATGGACACATATTCTTATATAGTCCTCTCTACCTGTTTTCCTGCACCTGCTGTTTTTATTTTATCCAACATTAACCCAGAAGTAAAAGTCAATATTTGTTTGGATTTAAAAACAAAATCCTACCCGTGCAAAGCTTTTATAAACAATGTATATCCCCAGAGAAGACTGAAGAGAAATTTATGTTGAAACAAAGCAAACAATTTTAACAGTCACGGAAGACATTCCCATTACCAAAAGCTCTATCAGCAGTCTGTGGTTAATAAAAGATGGCAACAAGTTCCTTGTCATTCTCCTTATTAGAAGATGGCGTTTATTTCCCCTTTCATTGACGCTGGGCCAGCCTCATGCTGCTTGACCAGTGCAGTGGAAATTGATCTGTGTCAGTTTCTCTGAGAATTGGCTGCTTATACATCCTCTCTGTTACAACGCTTGCCATTGGGATGGTCCCTCTGAAAATCCCACCACCAAGACTGAGAAGCTATAGATAAGTGCCTGCCCAAACTGAGGCCAGTTGTGGCAGCCACTGCCAGCCGTGTGAGTAAGCCAACTCAGACCTTGGACATTCCGTGTAGCTGAGCACCCAGATTTCTCCAGGAAGCATCCTTCTGCTCTACACACTTTCTCTTTGCATTAGTTTGCCAGGGCTGCTGTAACAAAGTAGCAGGGACTGGGAGTCTTAAAACGTAGAAACCGATTTTCTCTCTGTTCTGGGGGCCAGAAGTCTTTAGTCCAGGTGCTGACAAGGTCATTCTCCACCTGAGCTTCTAAGGGAGGACCCCTCTTTGCCTCTTTGAGCTCACAGTGGCCCCCAGCATTCTTTGGCTTCTGGCAGCATCACTCCAACCTCTGTCCCCATCCCCACATGCTCTTCCTTCTGTGCCTGTGCCCAAATTGTCCTCTTTGTATAAGGACACCAGTCATATTGCATCAGGCCCACCATGATCCAGTATGGCTTCATTTTCACTTGATTCTATCTGCAAGGACCCTATTTCCAAGTAAGGGCACGTTCATAGGTTCTGGGGTGAAAACTTTAACATGTTTTTGAGGGGTGCACAATTCAGCTGCCAGCACAGTCTTTCCTCCTTCTCTTTACCTCTGATGAAACTTCTCTTCCTTTCTACACCCCCTTCTCACCCTCATCTCTACACCCCCTTCTCACCCTCATCTCCACACCCCCTTCTCACGCTCATCTCCACACCCCCTTCTCACGCTCATCTCTACACCCCCTTCTCACGCTCATCTCTACACCCCCTTCTCACGCTCATCTCCACACCCCCTTCTCACCCTCATCTCCACACCCCCTTCTCACCCTCATCTCCACACCCCCTTCTCACGCTCATCTCTACACCCCCTTCTCACGCTCATCTCTACACCCCCGTCGCACCCTCCTCTCTCCCCCCCCTGCTGCCCCGACTCTCGAGACGCGCGGGAGAGCGTCGTGTAGCGACC
>CAUYQV010130631.1:0-21952 GCA_963574575.1 Galagoides demidoff
TATTTCGCCAGAATATGAGTTTTATATTATTTTTGTTAATTTTATAATGTTAAACTGTAATAATAACAAATAATTGCTGAGAAGTGATTATCAAGAACTGCTTATCAAAGTTTGCATTGTTGTCAGGCCCTGCCCTGCCCCTGGGCAATGTTGTCCCACCTTACTGATGTTAAAATCTAGTCACCCTAGACTCCGAGGGAGAAGAACCAGGCAGAGAGCGGGTGTAAAGGGACAGAGCCAGCTCAGACAGCTGTGCTCCAGGCATGTGGAGTGCTAAATTCTCCCACAGACACACAGGGACCACACATACCGGCAACCAAAGAGGGGCCCAGCCCCTCTCATCCCAGAGGGTTAATCTACAACCCAGATCCTATAGGCCATAAACAACTTTCAGGAACACAGAGGCCCTGGAGGGTACTAGCTGCCCTCATCCTCCCCTCCAGCTACTTCTACCTTGGGGTCATTCTGTAACAGGGCAGGTGCATGCTATCTGGGAAGGGCCAGGGGAGGTTGCTGGCTTTGCCTGCCATCAAGCCGTCACAACCCTGCCCTATAGCAGGAGAGGGGATAATAGTAAAATAGTAAGGAATGGGTGTGACTGAATGCCAACAAAACTTTATTTACAAAATATGGGCTGGATTTGGCCTGTGGGTGTGGTTTGCTGACAAGAGAGCTCAGACCATCTTGTGCCATGAAACAGGCTCAGGCTATGAGGTACCAGCTCAAGGCTTTGACTATGAAAATGTGTGCACAGATGGTTAGATGATTATCATCAACTAAACTTAGCAAAAGTGGCTTTAAATAAAGACAGGTATTTGGGTAAAAAGAGTGTAATTTTACATCTTCAGACTTGCTAATGAGGAGGCTGGTTCCAGAGGAGATAGGCCTTTACCCAAGGTCACAGGAAGGAGAGTTCCTCGTGTTTCTATGACCCTTTCTTTTTTTTTTTTTTTTGAGACGGAGCCTCAAGCTATCCCCCTGGGTAGAGTGCCATGGCATCACAGCTCATAGCAACCTCCAACTCCTGGGCTCAAGCGAGTCTCCTGCGTCAGCCTCCCAAGTAGCTGGGACCACAGGCGCCCGCCACAACGCCTGGCCATTTTTTGGTTGCAGCCGTCATTGTTGTTTGGTGGGCCCGGGCTGGGGATTCCAACCCGCCACCTTAGGTGTACGTGGCTGACGCCTTAGCCGAATGAGCCACAGGCGCCGAGCCGACCCTTTCTTTTTTAAAGGAACTCTGAGAGATAGCTTCCACTCCTGGTGAACCAAGCTGCAACCCAGAGCCTGGTCATCTTTCCTCTGATTCTTCATCTGTAGAGTGCAGATGTGCCTGGGCTGAATGCAGCCTTTCCTAGAAAGACGAACACCCCAGGAAGCAGGGCACACCCGCCCAGTGGACCCCTTCCTGAGCCCCACCCAGACCTAAGATCTAGGGGGAGCCCACCCATCGTAGAAATCTGCCCCCAGAGCCTCTTCCCAGATTCCTCTGCACACCCAAGTTTGGGAACAAACACGTCTAGGTGCCAAACCTATAGCCCATCCCCAGCTGGTGCTGAAATGGCAGAGTCATGGCCAACGGTGGGTGGCTAGGATGCTAGGAAGGTTTGTTATTTCTAGCCTTCACTGCTGAAACTTGCCCCTGATCAAAGATGAGCAGAGCTTTTGACCCCTGGATTTCAGGAACTGCTCTTTGCAAAACAAGGACATGGAGACCAATCAGGCCTCCAGATGACTAATGGCCACCAGGCCGGAAGGGTGGCCAGGCCTCTGGGTCAGAGGCCAGCAGGAAATGGTCAGCAGTTCCCGGGCCTCAGCCAGGACCCAAGACGCCTGCTGCCTCCTGGCTAGAACGTCCTGCTCTGCAGACAGCCGCCCTCCAGCCTGGGAATCACTGAGTCTGCACACTGGAAGTTCCCTCCTCTACTGGGCCAGCCCAGCCCTCTGGCCAGGACCCAGGGACCCCTCAGAACAGTGCTCCTCACCCCAGGCAGCGATGGAGGAGCAGTGTTTGCACAGGCAAAGCTTTGCACACCCCAAAGAATGCTACATTGGTCCTTTAGAGGAAGTTGCCCAGGAAGGTCACCTTCACTGCCTGCCTCCACACTGGCTGAGTACAGCCCCTTCTTTGAAACTGTGAGGTATGGTGGGCCATCCAGCTAGTGGGGTACAGAGTGACCAAGAAGGGCTCACATAAGAGATGGGACTAGCAGGTTCCAGACTGGGCACAGGGTGGGTGCTGTGTGGGTACCACTTTCCCCAAGAGCCTGGGGAAGCCAGCTTTAACTTTCAGAGGAGACACCTGATGCCTGGGCCCCCTCATGACCTGGAGGCCCCAACATACTTGAGTCAGGCTATGGAGCCCCATCTGGAATTCCAGGGGGCTGATCCTGACCTTGGCTTAGGCAAACATTAACCCAGCTGAAACACATACTCCCCTACCAACACCTCCTTGGGGTGCAAAGTCCTCCCAGCCTGGAACCTGAGGCTCTGAGGCCCAGGCTGCCATAGCCTCCCACCGTGCCACGGCTGTGCCAGACCTCACACAAGTGCTGGCAATGGCATCACAGGCACCTGCGACTCCAAGGGTCCAGCTTGCCTCACTCACCCACTGCCTCCTGTCTTTAGGCCCTTCTCAAAACCTTAAGCATTGTCCATACTTCCTTCCCTCCCCATGCTGCCCAAAACTACTCTGGCCAGAGTCATTAGCACCTTCCATGTGGCCAAGCCCAACTGCCCCTTCACAGCCCTCACCTGTGACCTCTCAGCAGTCACAATCCACTGACCATGCCCTCGTTTGAGAGCCTTCTCCTGCTTCCAGGCCTCCTCCCATCTCACAACCTCAGCCACTCAAGGTCCCCCTCTATGAGGTAAGTTCACACGATCAGGGTCTTCCAGAACCATCTGCCCACTCTGACATATCCAGGGCTCCAGTTCAGACTGAGGGCTCAAGCCAGTACCGCCAGGCTTCCTCTCAGATGGCTGATAGCTGGCCCAGACATCACATAGCTAGAGCTGGGCAGCTGCTGCCCCATGCCCCCATGCCTACCCCCTCCCTGCCTTTCCCCAGGTCTTTAGTACCATACAGCATGGCACTCAGCACACACCTTCCCTTCCCTACCTGGTCACATCCAAGTCACCCTTGCCAGCCTCACTTCTCTATCCCCCACCCCCAGGTGAGGGGCTTGGTCATCCTGTGCTCTCCCGAATTTATTCATCACTCCTGGGCCTCACCTTCTCCTCCAGGCTGTGCCACATCACCTCCTGGGGAGGCTTCCCTGACCACATAGCCCTTCACCAGCACCCTGGAGCCCTAAGCACACTGGTGCTATAACTAGGACCCGTGCTTAACAGGCAGCACCCCCCTAAATGTGGGTCCTCCAGGGAGACCACTGGCAGGGCCTGACACTCTGTGGTCCACATACCTGGCACAGCTGTGGCACTCTGACAAGTGTTTGCTGAATGACTAACAAATCAAATGCCAGTGACAGAGGACTGGGCTACCCAAGCCAGGTGTATGTCCCCATGTGTGCTGAACAGGATTTGCTTCTCCCAGACAGGCAGAAGACGCCAGACCCCCAACAAGCCCACACCTCTCCAGAGGCATAGAAGGACGCTGGCCCCTCCTGAGGTCACACACATTCCTCCTGCCTCTCTGGGTAGCAGGTTGGTGGGAGGGGCTGGGTGGGTTTGGAGCCAGGCAGGGTATGTTGATCGCTCCCTGCCTCCGCTGGGGACTCGAGATGTAGGCATGTGAGCAGGGCTGGCCATGGCATTTGCCACACCTCCTTGGGATGCTGGAGAGACAGACAGGGCTGGAGCAGCAGCCTCATGACGGATCCCTGCTATGGGCAGTCCTGAACAGGCAGTGTCCACACCCACAAGCTTCAAATGCCTGGTACCCCATCTGGGGTGTGTCCCAAGTGACCTCTCTGGGCCAAGCACCCACCACTTTGGAAGCTGGCCAAGTATGGGCCCCAGGTGCTCCCCTGACTGCTGCAGGACAGGCACATCCTACACCCCTTTGTCCTGGCACAGCTCCCCACTCACAGAGGGGAGTGCAGGGATCCAGGCTCCTGACACACTGACCCAAGAACTCCCACACTGACCTGCATAGCACACGCTAAGTTCAATATGGCAAGGAAGAACAGATGCAGGGGTTGACCGCCTGGGTTTCACACCTCTGGGTAAGCTGCTTCACCTCCCCGCCTTGGCCCTGCCCAAGCCCAGTGCCTACCATGGAAAAGGGGATCCAACAGGAAGAACAATTATCATTGTTGTTATTCAACAGGGGTGCGAAGGGCAGGTGGCATTGGCCAGCCCCAAAACTGCTAGCCTTACTCCATGCCTGCCCAAGGCTGAGCACCCTGGGCAGGTCAGGTGCCCAGCCCTCCATAGTACCCAGCTTAATGGTAAAGGCAGCCCAGGACACCACCTATAAGCCCTAGTCCTGCTTGGAAACAACCGGGGAGGCTGCTTGGATTAGGGGTTCTGAGCCAACCTCAGCACGTGAAAATTCATGAAATACAGTCCCTGGGAGGAAATATACACAATGGACTTGGAGCACCTTTCAGTACCAGGAAGTCAGGAAGTGCAGGGATCATACAAGGACAGACAGATGGATGGATCAACAAATCCCCAACACAAAGGACTGTGCCAAAGGGACACAGGAGCCACCGAAAGAGCTTCCCATGGCCAGAGCTGGGACATCAAAGGGTATTCAGTTATAACCCGAAATATAAAATAAATGAGTCTATGCTAATATAAATAAATGATTGCATAGCCGGGTAGAGGAGGGAGAAGAAGCAACCCCGTGCACAGTCCCACATGTTTCTATAGGAGTGTAGTTCTGTCCTCACCAAGGGAGGGGACCATAACCCTCTCCTTAGTGTCAGCTCCAAAGAGGACAGAAAGGAGAGGAAGGAAAAGGGGAACTGCGTGGCAGGGAATCCCAGCATACAACCCCTCAGCCTCCCATCCCTGCCCGTCCTTCAAGGCTCTGCTCAAATGTCGCCACCTCCAGGAAGACTTCCCTGACTGCCAAGCTGAGTTAATGTCCCCATGTGTGCTCCCACCTTGGTTCTACAAGCTCAGTTATCCTGCTCAAATGTCACCACCTGGATTGGTGGCCAGAGCCAGCAGCAGGGATGAGTCCTGGTGACTCTGTGCACCCCTGACAGAATGTGATGAAAATGGCATTTTATTTTTGTGGTCTTCCTCCTCCAAACCTGTAACTCCAGCCTAATCATGAGAAAAACATCAGAGAAACACAACTGAGTTTATAGAACCAAGGTGGGGGCACACATGGGGACATTAACTCAGCTTGACAGTCAGGGAAGGCTTCCTGGAGGCGGTGACATTTGAGCAGAGCCATGAAGGATGGGCAGGGATGAGAGGACAAGGGAGGGTCAGTGGAAAGTTCCAGGATGGGCAGAGATGCAGTGAGGGGCTAGACAGGGGAGTGGGACGAGGCAGGGAGTGGCCAGGAACCAGAATGAGGAGGGTCTATACCACCAACTCCTGGCCCTCTCATGCTAAGGTGAAGGAATGCAGCCTCCAGGAGAGGGCCAATGATGGGACAAGGTAGCAGCCCTCATTGGACACCCACTTTTGGTCAACAATGGCCAAAAGAGGACAAAGGCACCCCAGCCCAGGCCCAATGAGCAGAGCTCTGGGACTGCATCCAAACTGTCCAGTGGGCTTTGTGGGAGGCTGACTGAGCTGCCAAAGTGGACCAACAATTCAGCCCATCTCAGGTTTTAGATTCTAATGTGAACCTGAAGTGGGGAGGGGTTCCTTCAAGGTGAAATACATGTTCCTCTGGGGGGGCAGGAACATGGGGTGGACAAGACTGACTCAGGTATGCTTCGGGGGCTCCTCAGCCTGCTGGGCATCTGTACTCCCCTCCTCGCCCACACCCTGTCCAGTCAGGCGGCACAGGGAGCAGAGCGCTGTCAGCATGTCCCACAGTCAGCCCTTGCAGGAGGGGCCGAGGAAGGAGGGGAGGAAACGGCACCTTCCTTTGCGCTCCCTCCACCCCCGCCTCTCTTGGCCACCACTGGTCCTTCCCCACAGCACTGTGGAGATGGGGCTTCCACTCTGACTCCTGGGCTCAGTGCCAGCTCTGCAAGGACAGGGCTCAGCCCCCAACTCCAGGGGCAGGCATTTCCCAGACATCTCATCCCTAATTCCAGATTGGCCTCATGCTGACAGGGGGCACTTAGGGAACTCATCTTGCCTTCTCTTGCTACAGTGACCCTGTCCATGAAATGGGACAGCAGGGCCGAGCACAGTGGCTCACGCCTGTAATCCTAGCACTCTGGGAGGCTGAGGTAGGTGAATTGCCTGAGCTCAGGAGTTCAAGGCCAGCCTGAGCAAGAGTGAGACCCAATCTCTAAAAATAACCGGGTGTTGTGGCGGGCACCTGTAGTCCCAGCTACTTGTGAGGCTGAGGCAAGAGAATTGCTTGAGCCCAAGAGTTTGAGGTTACTGTGAGCTGTGACTCCATAGCACTCTACCAAAGGGTGACAAAGTGAGACTCTGTCTCCAAAAAACAAAAATAAAATTTAAAAAAAAGAAAGAAATGCAACAGCTGTCCTTGCCTCAGGGGACCGTCCTGAGGTTTAACACGGGATGTGAAATCACCACGGCTCCTCAGAGAGTTGCTCAAAGGAAACCCAGGTGCACAACAGCCAGACAAAGGGGCCGTGGGCAGAGAGCGCTTGGGGGCCGGCCACAGGTTGCCGCCTGTCCACAGGTCGCTGCCCAGCACAGTCCTGGCTCTTTTACTTTATGTCTTTTTAAAACTATACTTTTCTAGACAGACAGAAAAGTCATGATGTTCCTGAGATTACTATCCACCTCCACGAGGGCACATTGCCACAGCTAACGTGCCAACCTGGCTCACTCCTTTATTCAACTCCCCTCTTCCATCCCTGAATCCCACCGAGGATACCACATCATAGTTCACATCACACCTCCGTGGGTTCCTCTTGGCTGCCATGTCCCAGAATTCACTTTTGTCATGACCTTGGCAATTTGAGGAGGACTGGCCTAGTGTTTCTGTGGATATACTTCAGCTGGGATCTGTCTGCTGTTTTACTCAGTCCCTTTACTTCTAATTTTCAACAAACAAAAACTGCTGCTGGTTTCAGTTTAAAGAGTCAGGGTGGACCCAGGCCCCTGCAGCAGGAGCTGCAGTGACTGGACCCTCACCTGGAAGCGAACTTCATGTAGACCCCAGAAGAAAAGACCAATAATTACACAGAAAATAGGAGGGACGGGAGCCACAGCTGCCTGAAACCATATGAAATGTTGCTCAATCTCTCCCCTATCAAAACATGCAAAATGACCCCAAGGAACCCTTTGTCTCCTGCAGGGTTGGCGACACCCAGCACACCAGGCACAGGGCCAACAGGGCAGTCTGAGGGCAGGTGACCAACACCCATAGAACCACAGTAGTGTTTACCTTTAACCCACAACCTCACTCTGGGAGTTCACCCTGCAGATCACCGCTTCCCTCGGAAATGACAGGCACTCGGTTGCCCATACAGCTCAATTATAACAGCAACACCTTGCAGATAACCTAGGTGTCAGGTAAGTCACACCCATCCACACACCAAAGAGCAAGCAGCTGTGACCTAGGGGAGGAGGACCTCCTCCGTGTGCCGAGAACAAATCTCTGAAACATATTCAGCAGAACAAAACAAGAAGTGGAGCCAGATTCAAATTTTGCTATGTTTTATGTTATGAGAGGGGTTAGAACACATTCAGACCCAAATGCTTTGTGAACAGAAACTGCAGGATGATAAATACACTATTAACGGTGGGGGCTGGGCTGGGCACAGTGGTTCACCCCTGTAATCCCAGCACTCTGGGAGGCCGAGGCGGTGGATGCTTGAACTCATGAGTTTCAGACCAGCCTGAGCCAAGAGTGAGACCCCCATCTCTACTAAAAGTGAAAAACTGAAGCAAGAGGATCTGTTGAACCCAAGAGTTTGAGGTTGCTGTGAACTATGAGGCCACAGTACTCTACCAAGGGTAACAAAGTGACACTCTGTCTCAAAACAAACAAACAAAAAAAAACACAGTGGGGGCCCAAGTCGGGGGCGCACAGTGGGCTTTCTAAGGGTGGTAAAATTATGCTGTGTGATGCTGTGAGAGATACGTGACACCATGCATTTCTCAGACTATCTCGAACTTCACAGCACAAAGACTGAACCCTTAATGTGGCACACACCTGTAATACCTGTAATCCTAGCATGCTGGGAGACTGAGGCAGGAGGATCACTTGAGCTCAGGAGTTGTAGACCAGGCTGAGCAAGAGCAAGAGCCCATCTCTCCTAAACATAGAAAAATTAGAGGCTCAGCACCTGTGGCTCAAGTGGCTAAGGCGCCAGCCACATACACCTAAGGTAGAGGGTTCGAATCCAGCCTGGGCCTGCCAAACAACAATGACGGCTGCAACCAAAAAATAGCTGGGCGTTGTGGTGGGCGCCTGTGGTCCCAGCTACTTGGGAGGCTGAGGCAAGTGACTCTCTTGAGCCCAGGAGCTAGAGGTTGCTGTGAGCTGTAATACCATAGCACTCTACCCAGGGGGATAGCTTGAGGCTCTGTCTCAAAAAAAAAAAAAAGAAAAAAGAAAAATTAGAAAAAAATTGGTCAGGTGAGGTGGTGCCTATAGTCCCAGCTACTTGGGAGACTAAGGTAGGAGGATTGCTTGAGCACAGGAGTTTGAGGTTGCAGTAAGCTATGATGACGCCACTGCACCCTAAACAGGTGACAGAGTGAGACTTGGTCTCAAAAAAAAAATTTTTTTTTTTCAGAAGGACAGGGGATCCCATCTAACTGAGAGGAGGGGAAGGGTACCTGCTGTGTGGCCTTGGGTGTGAGTGGAGTCTTGCAGACTGGAGGCACAAGGCCCTCTACAGATGCACAGACTCTGGTTGATGAAGCTGCTTCCCACGGGGTGCAGCTCAGCTACTCTGACCCTCCTGTTCATGAAGGCTGTACTGAACCCTCAAGTACTGAATGGCTGCTAGGAAAGCCAATTTCTTAACATTGGAGTGACAGGAGACAGATACCAGGGCATAGGCTGGAATGACCCACATGGGAACGGGGTGCAGACATTGGCATGAATGCTATTTAACTTCACAAAGATCCAGTTATTGCCTGTAGGGGCACTCACAGATACATGTATGTACGTGGGCTAGCATGCACGTGAGTATCTCCACAGGTGGATCTAGGCTTCCAAACCCATTCCCCAGCAGGAACACCAGGACCCGTGGGGAAACAGCTGCTTTTAGGACTTGGCCAGGAAATATATAAGATATGCTTGGCTTCCTGTGCCAGGGGAGTGATGTGCAAAATGGATGAATGAATGAAATTTCACACTGGTGGGGGCATATCCAAGGGACATAGGTGTCGACTTAAAATGCTGAAATAATTTGAAAACAAAATAAGGTAATATTAGACTATAACCCAAAGTGTAAACCAACGTTCACAAGTCCATCGTTGAGCAAACACACAATGGAATAATTGAGTCAGCAGGGGAGAGGGCCAGGCTCCTGCAGTCTCCAGTAACTGATGGAGCTGCTCCGTGTGTTGGGGGATGTAATTTCCACTCCTTATGTGTGGACTGAACACAGTGACTTTCTTCCAAAGAGGACAGTATGGAAATGGGAGAAAGAGGTAACTTCACAGTGGAGAAACCCAACAGACACTACCTCAACCAGGACAGTCTACAAAACCCACAAGCAGCCCTCCTCAAAATCATCAAGGTTATAAAAAACCAAGGAAAGTCTTCAAAACTGTCACAGACAAGAGGACCCCAAGGAAATGCAAAAACTCAGTGTGACATGTTGTGCCAGGGATGAGAAAGAGTGTTGGGTAAAAAGTCAGGAAGTCGGGTTAGCAGATTGGTTAGCAATAACCAAGTGGTTATTGGTTAGCATTGACACGCGCATTAGTTGAGTATGCCCCCTGCTAATGTAATATGCTCATCATGGGGAAACTGCTAAGGCTTTACAAATCTAAAACTGTTCCAATAAATAGGTCTTTTTCTTTTTTTTGAGATGGAGTCTCACTCTGTTGCCCAGGCTAGAGTGCTATGGCCTCAGCCTAGTTCATAGCAACCTCAAACTTCTGAGCTCCTGCCCCAGTCTCCAGAGTAGCTGGGACTACAGGTGCACACCACAACACCCAGCTAATTTTTCTATTTTTAGTAGACACGGGGTTTTGCTCTTGCTCAGGCTGATCTCACACTCCTGAGCTCAAGGATCTTCCCACCTCGGCCTTGCAAAGTGCTAGGATTACAGGTGTGAGCCACTGTGTCCAGCCTAAATCAACTCTATAAAAGTCCCAGAAAGGGGGCGGCACCTGTGGCTCACTTGGTAGGGCGCTGGCCCCATATACCAAGGGTGGCAGGTTTGAACCTGTCCCCTGTCAGCTAAAACAGCCGTGGCAACTGCAACAAAAAATAGCCAGGCATTGTGGTGGGCACCTGTGGTCCCAGCTACTCAGGAGGCTGAGGCAAGAGAATCACTTGAGCCTAAGAGTTGGAGGTTGCTGTGAGCTGTGACGTTACAGCACTCTAATAAGGGTGACAGGATAAGATTCTGTCTCAAAAAAAAAAAAAAGGTCCCAGGAAGGTGCAACAAGCTTGATGTGTTTGGAGAATGAACTATTAAGGCCTCTAAACACCAGAGTGTTAAACAGCTCACCCTGTACCTCCAAGCTAGGCTTTCTCTCCTGATATGTAGCCAGCCCAGGAGACATACCTGGAGGGAACAGTGTTCCCTTCCTCCATGCTAGGGGCAGAGCCAACCTCAGGTCACTGTCCCTGCAGCACTGGGGGAACTGAGGCAGGCCTTTGGACTACCCAGAACATCCCAGCTCTGGCCACCAACTACCAGTGCCTCAGCCCTCTGTAAGTAAGGATGAATGAGAACAGGGGGCAACTATTGCTGCCACCACAGTCCACAGCGGATCCCC
The DNA here is from genome assembly GCA_963574575.1 of Galagoides demidoff. Taxonomy (NCBI): domain Eukaryota; kingdom Metazoa; phylum Chordata; class Mammalia; order Primates; family Galagidae; genus Galagoides; species Galagoides demidoff. The sequence continues at coordinate 10,990 of CAUYQV010130631.1, forward strand.
ATAGCTCCTGCTGGGGAGGGAGCCCGGGGGCCAGGTTCATGACACACTGAGAAATAGGCTCCCCTGGGGCCTTAGAGCTGGCCTCTTCTCCAACAGGCAGCCTGTGCAAAGTCCACACATGTCCCCTGCCTGGCCAGCCTTCAAGTCCTGGCTGTGGGGGGGTTAGTCCTCTCCTCTAACCATCCCTCTCCTCACAGCTTCTGACCCCTTCAAGTCTGGGTGAAGTGTAGATGAAGTGGGGGCCTTGGTGGGGCTTCAGAGCCCCTTAAAAACCCACCTAAGGTCTACCTACCCCTGAGGGGAGGAGGGGCCACCCCCAGGGGCTGGCAGGGACTTTGACCCCAGAGGGAGGTGGGGGAGGCTGTAAGGTGCAGAGGAAGGGCTGTGATGGGGGTGGTGGAGGAGTAGCTAGAAGACAAGGGTACCACTGGAGGCACCATTGGGGGCACAATCCTGGCCCCCAGCCCTGGGTCCCAGTGTCTCCTGGGGTCACTGGCCCTGGACTATTTCTATCAAGTGTGGCTGCTGACCACATGTGGACACTGCATAGGGTGCCCCCCATTGAACACGCTCACCTTAGAGACAGGGAAACTGAGGCTTGGACAGGTGGAATCACTTGCCCGTGGCACTCAGCCAGAGTGGGGACTGGAACCAGAAACTCTGGCCACTGCCTCTCAGGCCTTCACCTTCCCACGAGGCAAATAACCAACCCCAACAGTGGGATTAGAGGGGTTCAGCTCCCCCACCTCACACCTGCCTCTCTGACAGCATCCAGCCCTGCCCACTGGGCGTTCAGCCTATTTCTCCGACACTAGGACACCAGCCCTTTCCTGGACTCCTGAAACTCTCCCCAAAGCAGCACCTGCCTTCCTGCTGCCAGCTGGCTGGTTTTGAGTGCACCCTGGCCTCAACCCAGCCACACTTGTCTGGACAGGTGACCCTAAGCGTGGGGATCAGGGGCCGTAGTCTTGGGGGAGGACTCTTCTGGGACAGAGTGGATGAATGGTCTAGAACTTACCCTGCTAGGAGGACAGACTTTGCCAAGGAAGAGGAGGGAGGAGGCTCTCAAGGACCCCCACCTGCTGCGGTACCTCTACTGCTGCTGTCAGGGATCCTCTAGGACATCTGAGGCACAGCACTCTGCCCGGGGCAGGTAAGTGCACGTTTTCAGTGAGCCTGGCCCTCCAGGCTCAAATCAGGTGGCCTGAGCTGTCCTCCCAGATCATTGGTTGTGCTTTGTGTGGCCCGCCCGCCCGGGAAGAGACTGGGTCTCCTCACCAATCTTCTTCCTCCTTATCAACCTTGCGCCAGTGTCAGCTCTCCAGGGTCACCGTTCTGGGCAGGGTAGGGAGGAGGCCCCTAGGGAGCTTAGAGCTGGAGCCCTGAGGACATTGGAGGCACTGGTGGGGGAGGCAGGCCTCAGATGGGAGAGAGGCTGGGCCCTGGGGCCACTCCTGCCACTGCCTTGTTCCTGTAGCTGGTGGGTGAGCCCAGCAAACATTTATCCAGCATCTGCTGTGTGCCCCTGGGCCAGTATAAGGCCAGCAGCAAGGTTGGGCAGTGTCTCTCAGGTTGTGTCCAGGGAGACTAGGTCCCAAACTTGCTCAACATAGAGTCACCTGGGACGCCCTTAAAGCTACAGATTCCTGACTCCGGATCCCCTTTGTCAGTACCTCCCATGGCAGGGTCCAGAAGTCTGGATTTTTAACAAGTTCACAAGTGATGGAATCACTGCCCCATGACGGCTGTGTGGCATGGACAAGTGTCTTAACCTCTCTGTACCTGTCTCTGGCCTACCTCACTGGGTGTTTATGAGGAATAAACTAGTTAGTAAACATTTAGGGCTTAATGCCCCAGGAATCTGCATATTCTCCTGAGAATTCTACTCACCAAAATTAGATTAAAAGCAGGTGGTTGGGAGGACACTGAGTGGACACTCTCATTGGGGGATTCTTTTTTTTTTTTTCTTTTGAGACAGAGTCTCAATATGTTGCCCTCAGTAGAGTGCCATGGGGTCACAGCTCACAGCAACCTCAAACTTTTGGGCTTAAGCAATTCTTTTGCCTCAGTCTCCCAAGTAGCAGGACTACAGGCACCCACCACAATGTTCGGCTTTTTTTTTTTTTTGCAGTTTTTGGCTGGGGCCAAGTTTGAACCCGCCACCTCCAGTATATGGGGCCGGCGCCCTACTCCTTTGAGCCACAAGTGCCGCCCATGCGCAGCTATTTTTTTAGAGACGAGGTCTTCTTGCTCTTGATCAGGCTAGTCTCGAACTCATGAGCTCAAGCAATCCACCAGCCTCAGCTTCCTAGGATTACAGGCGTGAGCCACCACGCTTGCGTTGTGGCATGCTTGAATAGTGACAAGGTGGAGGCTCTGTCTCACACTGACTCACAGCACATCCTGCCCCCTTAGGCTAATCGGTGCCATGGGGGTATTGAGTGGAGAAGGAACACACTTCTTCCAGTCTGACCAGCAGGGGAGGCACCCACCCACATGCACCCAGGTTTGTATTTTATCTGACATCCTAGAGATTCTTTTTTTTTTTTGAGACAGAGCCTCAAGCTGTCACCCTGGGTAGAGTGCTGTGGCATCTCAGTTCACAGCAACCTCCCACCCCTGGGTTCAAGCGAGTCTCCTGCCTCAGCCTCCCAAGTAGCTGGGACCACAGGCACCCGCCACAACGCACAGCTATTTTTTTGGTTGCAGCCATCATTGTTGTTTTGGCAGGCACGAGCTGGATTTCAACCCACCACCTTAGGTATATATGGCTGGCGCCTTAGCCACTGAGCCCATCCTAGAGATTCTGACTCTGCTGTACAAGGTGATGTGTGCTGTCCCGGCCAGGCTATAGGTCCTGAGCTGCTCCCTCATTCTCCTGAACGAATCAATAAGGTATAAAATGTTTGACATTTTTCTTTGCTTTTAACTAGGAGAGCACTAAATTTCCTTATATAGTACCCTGCTGGTTTATGTCTGAGAACAATGTCACAAGGTCCCTGACACTCCCCCTAGTCTAGAAGCCTGGGCTTCTTACAACACTCCTCAACATGTATCTGTGTGTCGGGTATGGTACCAGAACCAGGGAGGGACTCCAGACAAGCCCCAGCCTCCCACTCCCACCACCACCTATTGTCAGTAGCCCTCAGCCCACTAGTGCATGGTTAAAGACTTCTCAATTAAGAGGGTAGAGATTTCACAGTAAAAACAGACATGTAGCTATTCTTGAAAATTCAGGAGGCCTAGCCACTGGAGAGCATTCCCACCCTGCCTACCTGGCAGGAGCTGGGGGCACTCTGCCCACATCATGGGGTGTTTTCCATGTGTGCTACTTTTATAATCAAAGGATGATTATTTTTGTAATCAGAAAAAAGTGTGATTAGTGTGATAATAAAAGCCATTTGTTGGTGTAAGTTTATAAAGGAAGGTTTAAAAAAAATAAAATAAAGTAAAAGAAGGTTTTTCTGAGCAAGCTCATAGAGAAAAGAGATGCATCCACCTCACACTCTGGGCTCTTGGCTGGGAACCCAACTCCCCTCAACAAGAGTGCATTTCTTTAGGCTGCTGTTGCTGGCTTCCCACAAGCGCCCACTGTGAACAAGGATGTGGGTGGCCCCGACAGCCAAGCAGAGGCTCTTTCCCAGATGGGGTGGTCTCTAGACAAACCACCCCCTGCAGCTTGGCCTCCACCTCCCAGCCTGGAGGGAATGCCTCAGCCTACCACTGCCCTCTAGCGGAAAAATGAAGGCCAACAGCAAGGCTCCAGGGTGAGCCTCATCTGGAACAGGCTGGGAGCACCCTGAAGACATGTTCCCACTGCCCCCCCTCCATAGATCGGTGAGGGACCAGGCCTGCCCAGGGAGGGGTTACCTAGGATTCAGCTGGCTCTGCAGTTGGGAGATCCCCAATGCCACACACACAGTGTTATTAATAATTTAACTGTAAATGTGCTCTGATCATTCTCAGGCACATGGCACTGTCTCATGTGCTGACCTCAGTGACTGCTCCTGTGGTCTCCTCATCTGATTGCCAGTGCAGCCCTGAGTGGGGGGTGTTTCTGGCCTTGCTCTTTAAAGTACAGAAGGATAATTTGGGGAGGGAATTGGGTGCTCAACATTTCTGGTTGGGCAGTAAGACCAGTGTGGGTGCAGCCCGGTGCTCTGGCCCCACAGCCTGGACTTGTGGCCAGGTGCCATCTCACACCCCTCCCTAGCAGTGTTGTGCCTGTGGCACTGTGTTTGTGATGCCTGGGGCCATCGGCCACCTGGTGCCCAAGTGTCTCTGCTGCTGGGAATGAGGGAGTTGCTAGATGAGGCTAGAACAGGGCTTTCAGCCACAGGAGCTGGTTTCTGTCCTGCCCCCACCAACACCAAGTGAGTGGCCCTGAGCAGCCCCTGCCTGAGCCTAAGAACATCTGTGAAGCCAGGACAAGAATAAGGAAGACCTGGCCCGGCTGGGATTCAGTGAACTCGTGTATAGAACCACACTGAGGGCACCCCGAAGCAGCAGATGCTGTGAAAGACAAAACAGATTCCATTCCCAGGGAAGCCCTAAAAGACATTTCCACCTGGACTACCATCTCTGCACAAGTGGATGAACTCACTGGCCTGATACTTGAGGTTGTGTTTTTTTGAACCAGACATTCAACTTCTCCAAACCTCTGTTCATTCATCTCACAAATGATCATCCCCTAGCAAACTTTCAATGTGACCAGACACCTGAGCCACCTCAATGTGACCAGACAACTTGAGCCAGAGGCACACAACTCCTGGCCCACAGAAACTGCAAAAGTAGATGTTTGCAGCCTCCCCTTGCCCCATCTACACACAGAGGGGCTGTCGTGAGTAAATGAAGAAGCCGGGGGGTGGGGGGTGGTCATGGCCCTGACTGTGCATCCAGCACACCCAGGGGCTGGGGTTCTCCACTATTCACTGGCTGTGGATTGACTTGGGGAGAAAACACCCTCTTATGCCTATTTTCTCCTCTGCAAAAAGCAGTTAGCAGTCTGGGGTTCTGCGGGGAGGATGAAGGAGGTGGGGCAATGAGCCCTGTCAGGTGGCTGCTGCTCCCAGAGTGTGAGGGTCCACTCCCTCCCCCTGAGGCCCTGGAAAGTTAGCTCCTCCTCTGAATAAGGAAACACGGGAAGATCCCAGCTCTGTTTGCACCTTGGGAGAGCAAATAACAAGCAGAACCTGATTTTCTGGAAGGATAAGGATGAAAGTGAGCTGATAAAATGCTTTGGCCGTCCCCCTGGGTGCTTCCAATTCAATAAAAAGCACCTGGATTGGAAAGCGCTTCACCTTGGCTCTGTGTGACCCTGGGCACAGTGCCTACCCTCTTTGAGTGGGGTATCCCCAGCTGTGAGGGGGGCCAGATGACAACCAGATGTGTGGTGGCCTTGCGCCAGTCTCCTCTTCCTGGCCACCTTTACCCTGGTCTGCCTTTTCACCCAAATCCCAGACTTAGTCAATCAATTAACCACCCACTCAGACTCTCCAAACCCAAACCCTCCAGCTCCTGCTTGTTAGGAAGTTGTTGCACAACTACCTTCAGACCCCCTCTTCTACATATCACGCCTGTACCACCCACAAGGCCAGCACCTTCCCATTTGGGGGAGGAGCACAACGTTATAGGGGCTCAGGAAACTTGCCTGGGTTTTTCACACTTCTGAGTGTCACTTTTTTAGGGACTCAGGACCCTAGTTGGGCCAGGAGGGACCCTGGAGACCCTGAGAAAGGCAGGAGAGAAATGAGGAGGTGCACTTGGCTGAGCCTTGGGGTGTGATGGCTGCTCACCCAGGCCTCTGACTCGGCCGCCCAGCCTCCCATCTGCTGGGCTGGCTGGCACCTCTGCTCCTGGCTCCAGCTCCAAGGGGCAAGTATGGTGACTGTGGCCCCAGGCAGCACTGGGCGGCTCCTCAAGTCACCCAGGATATGTGCCTGGTTAATAAGCCACAGGAGGACTTTCTCAGGAGAAAGGGAATGAGCATGCAGGGACACTCGCCCTGACATACATAGACAAGCAGGACTCAGCTTTGGCCAAAGGCCACTTTTACCATATTAGAACAATCCAGAATGCAGACTAGCCCTGGCAAAGCAACTGCTCTACCTACTGTGTGCCTGTAGAATATAGTGTGGGCACTGCCGCCTCCAACTATGCAACCCCCCTCCCCTGAGTCAGCCTCAGTTTCCTTACCTATGCAAAGAAGATCAAAACACAGTAAAGGGGGATCAATAACATCAGGGATGCCTCAGGCCAGCATAGGGAGGGTATGGATGTGTTGCTATTTTTGTTACATATTATTTCATTTTACATACAGTAAAATCTGCATTATTCTGAGTTCAGGTCTGAGTTTTAATATACACATCAAATCATGTAATCACCCCTGCGAAAACAAAAAGCAAATCCACTACCTCTCGAAAAAAGATCCTTGTGAACTCAATGACCTCCCAGCAGGCAATGGAGCTGATCAGTTGGGGACGTCCCATCCTGGTCAGGTCTGGTCTGGTCTGTGCAGACCGTCCCTGGGTCAGTCCTGCCTTCACTCTGCAGCTCACAAACATATGCCTGAGGGTGCGCCGTAGTGCTCTCTTTAGGGTCAGACCCCAAAGCACGCACGGCCTAGGGGTGAGCCTAGGAGCTCTGGAGCATCCACCAGCCCCTGACACTGGGAGCTGGAGGTGCAGGACACCTGAGGACCTGACCTGTCTCATCCCACCTTTCGTGGGCATGAGGCACAGTCGGTTCCATAAGCACCTACCTATGCGCTTCCCCTCAGGAAATCAGCACAGCTAGATGTGAATGTGCCCATTGTGAAGACAGGAAGAGCGAGGCAGAGAGGGAATGGCAGCACAACAATGGCAAAGCTGCAGGTCAGGTTATGGGCATACCTACTGAGAAAACAGGTGGAATTTTCCCTAATTAAAAGTTTAAGGTAGAACCCTCTAGCATTTGGTCTCTCTCTCTGCCGGAAAGCAGATAGTTTGCTATTTGGAGAGTAGGTCAGATTACTCATCATCAGCAAGAGTCCTCCACACCCTCCCATTTCTCCTTACCAGGAGCCTGGGACTGGCTCAGAAAAAGGAAAAAGCAGCAGCATCTGAGGAGCAGGATTCTAAAAATCAATGAAAACAGTCTCTCAATCCTCCTTCCCTTCCACCTTTATCCTCAAGGATTCCATCAGGAAACCAGCCCGATGCCCGCAGGCATCCTTCCCTGTAATGAACTGACCACACCCAGAATGGCCCTGGCGCTGGGAGTACCTAGGAGAACCGAGCACGCAGCCCCTCCCATCATTTTCTGGGTCCTGAGCCCTGGTTGAGAATCTGCTCAGTTTATCCTGCAAGCACAGGTCCTCTTTTCCCCTCTCCCGGCCCCAGAGTCTCTCCTCTGTCTTTTCTCCCTCTCTGTCTCCTCAATCTCCCCTTGCCGCTCCTGTGTGTGGATATATGCTTTTTGTCAGTCTCTGTCTCTCTCTGGACCAAGTCTTCCACTGTAGCTACTCCAACAGCTCAGGTGTGGAGGTTCAGCCACTTTCATTGCTAAGATCCCAAGGAGTCCACCTGCCCAGTATCTGCACCAGGAACTTGAGGACCCTCAGGACCTGCTGGCCTCTGCTCCCACCTGCTGTCTCCAGGTTGGCCTGGCCCAACTTCACCCCTCCCTGGGAAGCAGAACTGGAGACAGGGTTCCTAAAGACAAGGGTTTCTTTTTGTTTGTTTGTTTTGTTTTGTTTTTGAGACGGAGTCTCAAGCTGTTGCTCTGGGTGGAGTGCTGTGGCATCATAGCTCACAGCAACCTCCAACTGTTGAGATTAAGCTATCCTCTTGCCTCAGTTTTTCTGTTTTTACTAGAGACGGGGTCACCTTTTTGCTCAGGCTAATCTTTTTTTTTTTTTTTTTTTTTGAGACGGAGTCTCAAGCTATCCCCCTGGGTAGAATGCCATGGCATCACAGCTCATAGCAACCTCCAACTCCTGGGCTCAAGTGAGTCTCCTGCCTCCGCCTCCCAAGTAGCTGGGACCACAGGCGCCCGCCACTACGCCCGGCCATTTTTTGGTTGCAGCCATCATTGTTGTTTGGCGGGCCCAGGCTGGGGATTTGAACCGGCCACCTTAGGTGTACGTGGCTGGCGCCTTAGCCAACTGTGCCACAGGCGCCGAGCCAACCTACTCAAATCTTGATAGGCTATCAGATGAAAAATAAATCTTTTTTGTTTTAAGGTATTGGGGTTTGGGGATTATTTGTTATTACATTACCTGGATTACCCTGCCTTACAGACATATTTTTCAGATATTTCAGTTTTTCAGGAGATATTAAAAATCTAGGTTATTGGGCTGGATGCAGTGGCTATAATCCCAGCACTCTGGGAGGCCGAGGTGGGTGGATCTCCTGAGCTCACAATTTCTAGACCAGCCTGAACCAAAGCGAGACCCAGTCTCTAAAAATAGCCGGCGCTGTGGCAGGCACCTGTAGTCCCTCCTACTGGGGAAGCTGAGGCAAGAAAATCTCTTGAGCCCAAGAATTTGAGGTTGCTGTGAGCTATGACACCAGGGCACTCTACCAAAGGTGACAAGTACGACGCTGTCTCAAAAAAAAAAAAAAGTAGGTTATATGACTCAGTGTTCTTTTTTTAACATTTTATTTTTTAAGGATGCAAAACGTTTTTGCTCCCACTTTAAAGCATTGAAAATACTCTAAGAGGACTTTTTTTTTTTTTGAGACAGATCCTCAAGCTGTCCCCCTGGGTAGAGTGCCATGGCATCAAAGCTCACAGCAACCTCCAACTCCTGGGCTCAAGTGAGTCTCCTGCCTCAGCCTCCCAAGTGGCTGGGAGCACAGGCGCCCACCACAATGCCTGGCTATTTTTTTTTTTTTTTGGTTGCAGCCATCACTGTTGTTTGGCAAGCCAGGGCTGGATTTGAACCCACCACCTTAGGTATATGTGGCTGGTGCCTTAGCCACTTGAGCCACAGGCACCAAGCCATTCTAAGAGGACTTTAAGTGAACATGCTTCATCCTTTTTAAAAACTACTTTATTTGGAATTTTTATTTCATTTCATCATCATCAATATTATTATTATTTTGAGACAGGGACGCTCTCGGTCACCCAGACTAGAGTACCATGGCATCAGCCCAGCTCATAACAACCACACACTCCTGGGTTCAAGTGCTCCTCCTGCCTCAGGCTCCCGAGTAGCTGGGATTACAGGTGCCTGCCATTATGCCTGGCTAATTTTTCAATTTTTAGTAGAGACAGGGTCTCACTGTTGCTCAGGCTGGTTTCAAACTCCTGAGCTCAAGTTATCTTCCCACCTTGGCCTCCCAGAGTGCTAGAATTACAGGTCTGAGCTGCCATGCCCGGCCAATTAATATTAGGTTTTTAGAGGAGGAATCTTGCTGTGTTACTCCGGCTGAATACAGTGGCAAAGTTCATGGCTCATTGCAGTCGCTCATAGACTCAAGCAATCCCCTGTTTTAGGCTCCAAACTGTCTGGGACCGCAGGTGTGAGCCATCTTGCCTGTCTTGGAATTTTTATTTTTTTAATGCTTTTCTTAGTCTTGTAAAAAGAAAGCAACTAGTTTTACACTTAAATCTACAAATAAATTTATTTTCAATTGTGGTAAAAATGTAGAACATAAAATTCACCTTTCTAACCATTTTCAGTGTACAGTTCAGTGACATTAAACACGCTCATGATGTAGTCCAACCGCACTCAGTGTTTTTTTGTTTGGTTTTGTTTTACTTTTGCCCAAGTTAGAGTACCAGGGTGTCAGCCTCACTCACAGTGATCTCAGACTCCTAGGTTAAGAGATATTCCTGCCTTAGCCTCCTGAGTAGCTGGGACGATAGGCACCATGGCTAATTTTTTCTATTTTTAATAGAAAATGACACATGACTACAATATATACATTCCCATCCTCACAACACTGTCAGCCAGAAAGGGCGGTGTTCTGTGTTGAGCAGCTGTATGCTAACCTACCCCCAAAGGCCAAGAGAGCTAAGAGGCTGAAGAAGGAGGCCAAAAAATCTAATTCCTCTGATAGAAACGTTTAATAGGGATACACGAACAGAAGTAATATCTTGGACAGCTGCGAGATGGTAGATCTCCACACCCACCCTCCAGAAAGCATGTGCCCTTTCTGTAGCGAGCTGTTAGGGTAAAACATGCAGCAGGTCATGCTCAGACATTTTTATAAAACTTGTGACCACTGGTGAGATTAGATGAGTATCTTTATGGTGGGGTTATCTATGCCATAGGCATTGTTTAAAAACCTTGCTCCAGAACACCTGGGTATGTAGGGGTTGAACATCTGTCATCACGGTGATTTCACTTCAAGATGGTGTCGCTCCTGCCAATGCAACAGACTGTTTTCCTGTAGGCCACATGCCCATTCCCCAGGCCCACTGGCTTAGTAATGAAGTGACTTAACCCACTGTACATGGCCAGCAATGAGACTGCTCGGTGTTCTGGAACTCAGAATTTCCAAACTCTGCCTTTTAAAAATATCTTCTCCTGTGATTCTTGTCTTTTTCTTTTCTTTTTTTCTTTTTCTTTTTTTTTTTTTCTGGAGACAGAGTCTCACTATGTAGCTCTCATAGAGTGTTATGGCGTCACAGCTCACAGCAAACTCAAACTCTTGGGCTTAAGTGATTCTCTTGCCTCCACCTCCTGAGTAGCTAGGACTACAAGTGCCCACCACAATGCCTGGCTATTTTTTGTTGCAGTTGTTTAGCTGGCCTGTACCTGTTCGAACCCGCCACCCTTGGTATATGTGGCTGGCACCATAACCACTGCGCTATGGGGGCCAAGCCTTATTCTATTCTTTTTTTTTTTTGAGACGGAGCCTCAAGCTATCCCCCTGGGTAGAGTGCCATGGCATCACAGCTCATAGCAACCTCCAACTCCTGGGCTCAAGCGAGTCTCCTGCCTCCGCCTCCCAAGTAGCTGGGACCACAGGCG